>JAOXYA010351864.1:0-18258 GCA_028565675.1 Sorex palustris
GGGGGGGGGGGGGGGGGGGGGGGGGGGGGGGGGGGGGGGGGGGGGGGGGGGGAGGGAGACCCCAGCCTACAGTTGTATATATTGTGGAATTTTTTCCCATGACCAGGAGACCTCCATTCCAGAACTTTCTGGGATGCTGGGCCACTATGCTGGTAAAGTACTTCCTGCTGAGACAGGACAAGTCTGTAATATAAATCGCGTTCCTCTTTCCTCTGTGTCAGGACAGTGTGGCAAGAGAGAGAGGCACCAGAGCCCTCTCCAGAAGCAACTTTATTAAACATGTTGACCAGGGCTTGGAGCAGTCATGTCCAGAGTTTGAGCTCCAAGAATAAAAATGTGACCAGCTTAAATGATCGTGGCCCTCAGCAAGTGGTCACAGAAGCAGAAAGCAGAACGGGATAGGACAGGTTCTTTCCCCACTGGCTGTTGGCTGGCCACAGCTGCTCAGAGTCAGTTCACAGAGGAACCTCTCGTGAGCCTCACGTTCCCACAGTCCACATTCCCATGGGTTCGGGACGCATTCATGCTACACTGCCAGCCAGGATCCAGGGTCCATGGAGGGGAGGGTTAGGGGAGAAGGGGGCCATCTCGCTGCTGGAGGGTGCAGGGGTAGATAGGGTGGGAGTAGTGTTCCAGTGGAGCCCTGAAGTTCTCTGGAGTTGACCCAGTGAATTGGGGTGGGAGTGTGAAAGAGAAGAACTGATTGGCCAGGAAGGACACAGGAGCCTGTGAAGAGTGTCCCAGTCCAAGAGGAGGGGCTGAAAGCAAGGGCAGGGGCACAGACGAGCCTGGCCCCCGGGGTCCGGGTTCCTAAAACCAGCAATGTTCTACCCAAGGCTAGACACTCTGGTGGTCTCTGCAGTCCTCATCTCTACTTTCACCGTCTTTAGAAAGGGAAACCCCCAATTCTTTATCAGTGAAGACCTACTAAAAATGATTTTTCCTCCTCCAGCGCCCATCCTGTTCTACCAAATGATCGCACCACAATTCGGATGAGCTGTAATAGCCTGACTGGGTGCTCTGCAGAAGCACCAGAAGAAGAGACCCTGCAGATGCTTTTAATTTGCTTTGTTGGAATTTTTCACGGAGGAATTTTGGATTGAGCTTTTAATGAACTCTCAGGGCTCCAGAATCATGTGGCTCACTCTGCCTGTATCACCTCTGTTTTGGATTTCTGGTCCTGCCAGGGCTCCCTTCACTGCCCTCTCCTCAGACTGGAACCCTGTAAGCAAGACATCAGGTTGCTTGCTTCATTGACTCTTTGGTCAATATTAATTCCTAATGCAGTCCTGTCTCCGACATTCCAGGGAACGCCTGGGTAATATGGCCAATTTCCAAATTAGGTATTACAGAGAGAAACAATTTCTTTCTGGATTTATGCAAACATTTATCCATAAAGTATAAAGATACTAAACGTTTCTGATGGTGTCAGGAAAAAAGAAAAAGCAAACATCTCAGTTTTACTCAAAGTAAGGTCAAACTACGAGGCTGCTGTATCTCAGAATTCAAATAGGAAAAGTTTTAAAATATTAAAACACTTTCATTTTAAACAAAAATAGTCTTAACACGTTTATGAAAGGGAAGGAATGACAGTACCATGAGTCGGGCGGGGCATTTGCCAATCGGGGTTTGATCCCTGGATTTGATCTCCTGAGCCTGCTGGGAGTGCTCCCTGAGCACAGAGCCAGGAGTTACCCCTGAGCACTGCCGGGTGTGGGTCCCCAAACAAAACAACTACAACAACAAAACATTTATTGATGTGCAATAGACCGTTCAGTCCCATGTTGAAAGCCTTGTTACCCAGCATCATTTAAGAACTCAGTTTATCCGTAAGCTTTTCGATTTTCGGTTTCGTGACAAATCTGTATTTAGGAGTATTTATAAAATTCTCGAGCACAAAACCATCAGGGCAATTTTGTGAATGGTAAACAGTTTTAGAATGCTCACAAGGAACATTATGGTTTAGCTGAAAAGGAGACTTGTTCGATTTTCTGACATGCAATTTTCTAGAATACCCAGAACTGACCAGGTCATATCAGAATTTTTAGAGGAATCTCACGGAGCTGCAGAATGCCTACGTTTTCACATGTGGGGTGCAAAATGCGTCAGTGAACTAACCTACTGGTGGGGTCTTTCCTTTTGTCACAGACATAATCATCAGACAGGGCCGGGTGCATGATGGAGCTGGTGGCAGATGCAGACAAAAAGGCGGCCACATAGCTCCGGGGGACTTGTTCTGCAGCCTGTTCTGAGAAGCATCTCAGTTTTGCACTATAGGGGAACCTGAAGGGGGGTCTCGGCTAGCAGAAACTGTTGCCTCCTCCACCCCACAGACCCCTGCGGTTCCTGACCTACAGACAGAGCCCCGAGAAGCACTGTCTGAGCCCTGCCCAGAAATTTCTCTGCCCCCTACACTCACACGACCCATCCGGGTTTGATTCCCTGCATCCCATATGCTTCCTTGAACTTTGCCACGAGTGATTCCTGAGCACAGAGCCAGGAGTAACCCCTGAACGTCACCCGCATGGCCCCTCAACCAAGAAACGAACAAAAGACCAAACACTCTGAAGCCAGCCAGACCTGGGTGTTGGGAATGTCCCCACGTGGGAGTCAGAGCAGGGTGGGGTAAGGGGAAAGGGTGAGGTGGAGGGAGAGGATGGGTGCGGGGAGAGGGTGGGGTGCAGGGAGCTGAGCTGGCTCAGACCTGTGTGGGGAACCCTCAGGGCTGAGGGCAGGGTCTGACGAGGACTAGGTCCTTGGCCAGAGCTTACGGTGACCGCGTAGCAGGACGCAATGGGGCTGACAGGACTTTGCTGTGTGCGTGGGTAGGAGGGCCTCAGCCTGGTGGTAGGACCAGAGGAGCTCCCGCGATGAAAGTGAGGGGACAGCCCAAGTGGGGGGTGGGTCCCAGCATGCCGCCAAGTTGCCCTGTGCCTCTCTGGGCTGCCCACTGCATGTCACAGTAATGCTCCAGATGCGTCTGTTCAGGGTCCCCTAGAAGACGGATGAAGCCCAGGGCTCAGGGCACATGGGGCAGTGACGGAGAGGGGACCCAGCTCAGCTCTATCCTGCTCAAGAGCTGCTGCTGCTGGCATCACTCACACGATGCTCTGTCAGCCCGGGGGCCGGGAAGGAGCTCATGACACCAGGGTCGGGAATGACCTTCCCACAGAGGACAGCTTGTATCAGGCATGTGCAAGGCCACGGCAGGAGTGCACATGTCTGCGTGGCAGCCCAGGCCTGGTCTGGGGCGGCTAGAGAGCTGTGACTCTCTCTCTCTCTCACTCTCCCTGGAGCAGGGAAGATGGACGTGGATGTGTGCGAGTCATCCCTAGGGGCAGAGGGGCGTCCTCAGTGACTGCATAGAGCGGTTTCAGGGGAGTGGAATTTTCCAGAGCAGCAGCCCTGATGTCAGCGCCTCCCTCCCAGGGAGCCTGGAGAAGTCGCTCACTCACCGCCTCCGTCCAGACCTGGAAGAGTACCACCGGGACAGTTGGACTCATGCATTTAAGCTTCAAGGACTTGTGTTGGTTGCAGAAAGCAACCCACATTTCTGCAGGACGTAAACTAAATTTCTTTGCACTTGCTCTAAAACTCTTTTCTGTCAAAATATATTTTAGAAGATCTTGCTATAAGATTATGAAAATTTACAAATCTCAAAGGGTGATTTTCATCTGAAGTTACAGCTAAATATTCGAAGTAATGAGTAAGAATGAGTAAAGGGGGCTGGAGAGATAGCACAACGGGTAGAGCGTTTGCCTTGCACACGGCTGACCCAGTTCGATTCCCAGCTTCCCACATGGTCCCCTGAGCACCGCCAGGAATAACTCCTAAGTGCAGAGCCAGGAGTAACCCCTGTGCATCACCGGGTGTGACCCAAAAAGGAAAAAAAATGAGTAAAGGAACTCCCTCCAGCCTTTGGGAATATTTTCCTTCTTTTTTACTTCCCCCCTTAAAATCCCATTTTAACACTGGTGAAGGGATGAGGCTTTGGTTCACTTTGAATCTTTGATCTGGTGAAATTGGTTCCAGCCATAGACCTCTATTTGCAGATTCACCTGGTACTTGCATCTGGAGGTGACCCAGAATCCACCAGGTACCAAGCCGTGGGCTCCTTGCTGGGGTTGACCAACCAGGTCCTGGGCAATAGATTGATGAAAGCAAGGACAATGAATGAGTGAAAATTTTTATTCTCCCTCCTTCTTCCCTGTGAGACTTTTTTTTTTCTGAGAAATTCTGGACTGAAGGTTATGGTTCAGGGCTAGAGCGACATCACAGAGGGTAGGGCATTTGCCTTATACGTGACTGAGCTGAGTTCGATTCCTGGCATCCCATATGGTCCCCCAAGAACCACCAGGACTAATTCCTGAGTGTATGAGCCAGGAGTAACCCCTGTGCATTGCCAGGTGTGACCCCAAAAGAAAAAAAATGGTTATGGTTCAAGGTAAGTATCTTCATGGTCACATTTGACTTTCTGAGTTTTGGTTAATTGCTTTTTCCTTTTATCTCATTGGATGGGACCTAGAATTATCCTTTGTGATTCCATTATACCTTGCCCACATCTTTATAAGCAACTCCTAATAAGTTAACTCATTAAGAGAGCCAGAGAGTGTATAGGGGTTAAGATGCTTGCCTTGCATCTGGATGAACAAATTCTATCCCTGCACCATATATGCCCCTCCACCTGCTAGCATCACTAGGGATTATTCATAAGCACAAAGTCAGGAATATCTCCTATTATTGGGTGTGACCCAACCTGCTTGCTTGAGCAAAAAAAATTTTTGATTCACATAGGAATATTCTAAGTCAGCTCTGCCATCTATCTCTTGCTAGTCTTTCTGCAAGTTATACCACCACCACAGTCCTCTAAGGACAGAGACAGCCTAAGATACTATGGGATAAGAACCAGGGGGCTGTCTGGAGAGACAGTCCAGGAGATAAGGCATCTCTCTCTCTCTCTCTCTCTCTCTCTCTCTCTCTGGGGGGGGCTTTTTGGCTCTTTGGGTCACTCCTGGCTGTTCTCAGGGGGTTACTCCTGGCTCTGCAGCTCTGCACTCAGGAATTACTCTTGGGGGTGCTCAGTGGACCCGATGGGATGCCGGAGATTGAACCTGGATCTGCTGCATGCAAGGCAAATGCCCTACCTGCTATATTATCGATCTGGCCTCCAGGGCACTGGTCTTACATTTCGACTGCAGTAGCCGGCCCTGATTTGATTCCTGGACTCACATGGGAGGCTGGGAATCGAACCTGGATCGGCCGCATGCAAGGCAGACACCCTACCCGCTGTGCTATCGCTCCAGCCCCACTTCAGCTCCCCCCCGACTGCACTTTTTATGCCACTTTCTATACCATCTACCTATTATTCTGGAAAACTGGGGAAACGTAGATCCTATATCCCTGCCCTGGACAATTTTGTATCTCAAATATCAGTCATATGACTGTTGAATCCCCGAGCACTGAAAAGGAGTTCAGAGCATTTTTTAGACCCATCAAGGACTTTCTAATCAAATAAGTTTTACAAAGATTCTGTGGATTCTCAGACTAATTTACTTTGCAAAACATATTAAATGCGAGATATTAATAGAGGCATTGAAATTCCATTCTTTCACAGAAGTGAATCACACTGCTAGTTAGGGATAATATATAATCAATTCTGAATCTAAAATGATTCTAGAAACTTGGCTCAAAGTTACATCTTGCCTCCCCAGAGAGCTTCAGCACAGAGCACAGTGCTGGGAAGTGAAGGCCTGAAACAAATTAATTCTGGCCCCAGGAGTTGTCCAAGCATGCGTGAGAGCTTGGCATTGTAGAAAGTGGTTAAGCTAGCTATCAGTTTATTTCAGAAAAAGAGTTGCTTAATGATAACTGAAATGTCCACTTTTATGATTGATATTGTTTTTACGCTCTATTTACTTGTGTATGTTGAAAAATAAATGAGAGAATAAAAAAGGAAGAAAATAATATAATCATTCAAACTCAAGGCTCCTTAACATTCTGCTTCCAATATTTTATATGTTTATTCTATTTTTGTGTGTTTGTTATTATTTGTTGATGTTTTGTTTTTTTAGGCTTTGGTGGTGCTCAGGGGTCATACCTGATGGTGCTCAGGAGATCTAATCTAGATCTTGAGGTGCCAGGGACCCTAGACCTCCTGGATTCAAGCCATGAATTTTAACACCTTGAACTATCTCTTGGGCTAAACCTGGTGATGCTCAGTGTTTATTCCTGGCCGAGTGCTCAGGGATGGCTTGTGGTAGCGTTCCAAGGACCATCTATGGTATGTGGGATTAAACCTAGATTGATGGCCTGCAAGGTATGTGTGGTACCCTCTGTACTATTTCTCCAGTCATGAATTGTCGCCAGTTAAAAGCAATTCTGTGCTGATAATGAGGAAGGTTCTGAATGTGTGGATGTGAGGAAATGATGTGAAATCTCCATATCTTGCAAATTTTGCTGTGAACTAAGACAGCTCTTAAAAAAATTAAGCTGAGAGGCAAAATCCCTGAGTACAGAGCCAGGAATAAGTCCTGAGCACCACCAGGAGTGATCTAAAAACAAAACAGAACAGAACAAAAAAGGAAGCAACTCACAGTTACCTCTCCAGAACAGCAGGAGAGCTGAGGGCTTTCTGTATTTGCATTCAAGGAAGCGGCTTGGGTGTTTCTCACACCCCAGCTCCTTCCGTCTTGAACTTCCGCTGTGATGCACAGGCTTTCATTCACCACTAACAGAAACTTTACATGGAATAAAACTCCAACACCTTTTGTTTGTTCATTTTATTTTTTTGTTTTTTGGACATTCCAGCTGTGCTCAGGACATACTCCTGGCTCAACACTCAGGAATCCCTTGTAGAAGGCTCGGGGGATTATACTGGATGCTGTGGATAGAACCCTGGACAGTAGTGTGCAAGGCAAGCATCCTATCCACTGTACTATTCCTCCAGCCCCCAAACTTCAACACCAGAGAAATATTCACACAATACACAGGAAGTTTTAATAAGACTACTCATTGTGGGGGTATGGTGCAGCTAGAAGTTCAACCTGTACCTGTGGGGCAAGTGCATCAGCAGCCTCAAGGTGCCTTCAGGCTTCCTGATACTCCAGAATTGCTGTTGTGCCTTTGGCCGGACCCAACAACTTGGGGCCAAGTTTATCAAGAATTTAAATGGCCATAAGTTAGGTATGTGGGAGCCATGCCCACAAACCACCTTTGGCTCAGATATCAAGCTCATTTATTGGCATTATTTCAGAGACACATAAATCTCAAAAGAGATCAAAAGCTGTAGTTAATTTGGGACCTGTGCAAGGCTGAACAGACCAGAGGAAATCAGGGCAGTTTGGCCAGGGTCCCATGCAAGCAGAGCCCGTGGCAGCTGCTTGCTTCCACAATCCAAAATTGCCGCCATACCCCCAGCCTGACTCCACCGTCTCAGAATGGAATCTGACCAAGATATAATCTGCTGAAAATTTGGGTTTGTAGGTTTTGTGTGTGGGCTGGAGCGATAGCACAGCGGTTAGGGCCTTTGCTTTGCAAGCGGCCAACATGGCCGACCCAAGTTCGATTCCTCTGCCCCTCTCAGAGAGCCCGGCAAGCTACTGAGAGTATCTCGCCCACACGGCAAAGCCTGGCAAGATGCCCGTGATGTATTTGTTCTGCCAAATACAGTAACAATTGTCACAATGGAGACATTACTGGGCCCGCTTAAGCAAATCGATGAACAACGGGAGGACAGTGACAGTGACAGGTTTTGTGACTGAAATCTCCAGGCTTTCTTAGAGTTGGGATGGGCTACCTCCCTCCACTTCCCAATACTCCTGGTAGCACTGGCAGTCCCATCCACACCCCAATGTGACCACCCAATTGAAAATTTAGCTTTTCATTCTTACCTTCCCAATAAAAATACCAAATCCCCCAAACAAATACCATGACCTCTTAGCATCTGTACTGCAAAACCATAATGCACAAAAGGAAAAGGAGAGAGAGAGAGAGCAAGAAGGAAAGTGTCTTCCATAGAGAGAGGCTGAGGGTGGGGGAGTGGGGTGTTGGAGGATGGTGGTAGGAAATGGGACATTGGTGGTGGGAAATGTACACTGGTGGAGGGATGGGTGCTGGATCATTTCATAACTGAAACACAACTATAAACAGCTTTGTAATGGTCTATCTCATGGATATGCAATTAAAAAATTTAAAAATAATGTGGAATTCATGCTCAATTTAATCAGCTTTTAATCAATGGCTGAATAAATAGCAGTAGTCCTACATTAAAAAAATACTTAAAAGTTAAGATCATAGTTGGAATTTAAATTCACTTCAAAGCAAGTTTCTACTACATAAAAAGAAGACTACTCATTGTATCATTATAATAACATTTTTTCAAACAAAAACAGCCTAGATCATTTTTAGTATAAAAAATATTAAGCAGGTGGAGACATAGTACAGTGGATAAGGCACTTGCACACGGCCAAACTGGGCCAATTTGGTTTTAATCCCTGACATCTAATATCATCCCCTGAGCACTGCCAGGAATGATTCCTGAGCACAGAGCCAGGAGTAACCCCTGAGCATTGCCAGGTGTGGACCAAAAAAAAAAAAGGAAAGAAAAAGATGGGGTGGGAGAGATAGCACAGTGGGTAGGGTGTTTGCCTTGCACGTGGCCGACCCGGGTTCGATTCCCAGCATCCCATATGGTCCCCTGAGCACTGCCAGGAGTAACTCCTGAGTGCAGAGCCAGGAGGAACCCCTGGGCATCGCCGGGTGTGACCCCAAAAAGCAAAGAAAAAAATGCTGAATCCCAGGTCCTCTCTCTGTACCCAGGGGAGATTCCGCACCTTCCAGTGGCCATGACTCAGTGATGTGACGAGGTACAGTAGGAAGATGTTGGAAGGGCCCTACAGATGCTCCGGGGCCCAGGCCCCTGCCTTGCATGTGGCCAACCTGGGTTCGATCTTCGCACCACGTATGGTTCCCCTGACCCCGGATGTGACCCAGCCGCCCTCACCCTCAATACATAATTTTAAAAAAATCAAACAAGCCGCCGCTCTGAAGCTGGATGGGTTTCAGCCGGCCTCAGAGTGTACCAGTAGGCAGCCTGGACTTCATAGATTTTTTCTCTTTTTTTAAGCAAAGGACTATGGTAATGAGCTTAACTTGGTCCTAAGGGGATTCTCGAAATCAGTTGGTGAGTGACTAAGAAGGTCACCCCAAGTTTCTCAGCCTGCCTAGAGGACCAGGGGAGAGAGAAGCTATAGAAATTGGGGTTCAGAACATTTTTTTCTCCTTCCTCCTCCTTTTTGGTCCCACTGCAAGTTGTATCTCCCACGATATTCCCTTGCTTGTGCCATCAAAATGTCTGGAGGGACCCAGGGCCTGTTTTATACGTCTTTCAGGTCAGTGGAAATGTGCGTGGACAGCTTTGGGGGGACCCTCTGTCTCTGCGTGAAGAAATCAATCAGGACTTCTGCGTGCCTGGTACTCAGTTCTGGGCACCAGAGACCCAATTTCTCCCTCAGAACCACCCCTCTCCCCCTCCCCCCGGGGCCGGGACTCTGCGCCTCATTTGTGCCCAGACCGGTGGGGGTCCTAGCAGGACCCCCCTTCTCAGAGGTGCTGTCTGCTGTCCCGCATGTAATGCACAGACTCACCGATGATCCTAAAACCCAGCCTCCCAATCCCGAAAATAGATCATCTAATCGCCAACATTCTTCCTAATTAACCCATTCAATAATGCGCCTCTTGGCAGGTCGATTAGCCGCTAATGATCAAAGGAGGGAGGGGAAATGCCCATTTGGGGGAGACCATCGGCGGGCGGCAGTGTCTGGCCAGGAGGAGGGCCCCACCCCCACCCCCTGCCATCCACCTTGGTGTCTTACTAGGACAAGCTCTGGGTACTTCTAAGGCATGGGCTGCAAGTCTCCAGAGGGGTGTGGACACTTGCTGGGAAGGAACAAACAGGAAGTCATACTGGCCGGGCTGCCCTGGGACACCCCCTCTTTGTCTCTTTCTAGAACTCTCCCCCACAGAGAGGCAAAGGCCTCGTTGCTCCTGGAGAATGACCTGCAGGTAGAAGGGAGTCGCAGGGACAGCCAGGAGGACTGCCCGCCCGCCCCCGGTCTCCGCACTGACCCACCCTGTAGCAAGGGTCCCCGAGGGGAAGTCCGGTTAGGGACCCTCCAGTCCTGTTACTCAGTTCCAGGCACCAGAGACCCAATTTCTCCCGAGCAGGAGCCTGGGTGGCGGCTGTCTCGGGCGGATGGGCACTAAGGTCTGGGACGAGCCGGGCCTGGTCGAACAGTGCCCCGAGCTGGGGCGGGAAGGCTGGTGGGGAGCAGGACAGGGAACTGCATTAGAGACGGAGCCGTAGGCTGGCACAGGCTCCGGGCACCTCCGTGCCAAGTGCCTGGAACACGCGTGATCACGGAGAGCTGGCTCAGGAGCTGGGAACAGAGCTGTGCAGAGGCCGGAGGGGGTCCGGCTCTCTGCCCCCGCAGCACGCCCACCGGCGCCCCCTCTCACTCCTTGGACACCCCCTTCCCCCCGCAGCAGGGAAATAAAGCTGTCTCGGCGCCAGCTCCGCCCCGCACCCCTTCCCAGCCGCCCCTCCAGGAGCCGAGGCCCATTATATTCCGAGAGCATCTGTCCCTGCCTCTGCCGCTTGTGTGTTCCTGCTCGTTCCAATAATATCTTTGCAGGACAAAGAGGCCCGGGGACAGGGAACAGACTCCAGGACGGCAGTTCCCAGTTTTAATTACCAGTGTTGGTGGCCGTGGTGTTCATGTAATTGGGGGGCTGATTTACGCCAAATAATCAGCGTGGAGGGGATGGGAGGGGTGGCCCCCTCCCGCCCCCTCCCGCCCCCACGAGGCCCGGAACGGGGGCTCTGCACTGCAGCTCTGCTGGGATGCACCCGGCGGAGGGAGGCCCTCGGAGGGGCGGTCCAGGCCCTGACCTCGCACTTTGCAGTTCCTCGCCTCTGGGAAAGGCAGCTTCCGCCTTGGAGCACCTGCTGCAGAGCACATCTGAGCCGTGGCCCCTGCGGAGGCCCTAGTGGGCTCTGGGGTAGCTGAAGCAAGATGACACCACGAGAGGCTTTGCGGCATGCCAGGCAGCTGGGCGGGGGTGTGGGGGAGGGGGGTCGCCTGGTACTGCCACCGCCAGCCGCCCCTGTAGTCGGGGAGCAGAAGGGATGTGACCAGGAGGGGCTGGTCCCCCTGCCCCGCCGTGGGCTCTAGTCCAAATAGCAAGTCTGGAAAGGGTGGGGGACGGGAGGTATAGTAGGATTCCACGTGGGGGGTCGCGAGGTGCCTTTCTCTGTCTGCGTTGACTGTGCAGTTCCTTCGATGCCCAACTGTGCTTTGGAGATGCGTCACCTGGCCGTGCGAGCAATGAAGCATGATTTCCCGGGGGGCCCTGGGGTCCCCAAGATCCAAGGGGAAGTGGGGGGACACCACAGGAGGGTCACCCGCCAGACCGCAGGTGGCCAGGGACGGCCAAGCCCGGACTTGTGCATGGAGGAGGAGGAACAGCTTCTCTCAAGGCGGTTGGGGGTTGTCGGTACCTCCTAGAATCGAGCGTGTCTGACAGCCAGGAAGAGGGGCCACGGGGAGTGGGGGTTGGTGAGGGTTGAATGCAGGGGATCAAAAGAAGCTTCTGGACTTTTTCTTTCCTGGGGGTATTATTCTCGCATCCCCCCCACAACCCCAGTTCAAATCCAGTGCCTGTGTAAGTCCTCCCCAAGCTCAGCAGGGTCACTCATGGGCACTGACCCAGCCAGAGGCCCTGACCACCATCCGGGTGAGGCCCCCGAACCAAAAGGAAAACTGCTCTGAGTACTGCTGGTGACTTCCCTGAAGACAGGCGGTCATGATCATCCTGTTGTTCGTTGATTGCCTCGAGCAGGCCCCAGTAACATCTCCTTCATCCTAGCCCTGAGATTTTTTTAAAAAGTGCCATATTCAAGGCTCTTTCAGGGTTAGGAGAATGAGACCCTTCATTGTTACTGGTATTTGGCATATTGGGTACGCCACGGGGAGTTTGCCAGACTCTGCCTTGTAAGTAGGTTACATTCGGTAGCCTGCCGGGTAGACATTTCAAATATTTTCTATATTTGAAATGGATTTGCAGTTTTAGCAAGACAGGGCTTTTCCTCTCTGCCCATCATCCCCGGGGACCCTTCAGTGCTCTCGTTCATGGCTGTGCACGACTGACATTTCCTTTGAGACCTTCCGGGAGTCCCCATGCATTCTGCTGTCCATTCCCTCCTCTTTTGACTGTAATGTAGAGATTTTGCACCCATTAAGCATTGTTTGTTGTCTTCCAGTTCAACAGGGTTGTTGTTGTTGTTGTTGTGTGCGTGTGTTTAATCAAGTAGAACTTTCTGGTAGGAACACACCCAGATGCTTCACTAGCAGGGGCCAGAAGCCAGCACCTTTTCTAATCTCCTTCTCATCCTGACCGATGACCTGAGACAAACACAAACTCCCCCCAGGATCCGACTAGACAGTTGCTTCTGACATTGCCCGACCGAAACACGCCATCTGCCCCACAGAATGCTATTTATAAGAGTAAACTGTTACGAGCGGAGCCAAGTGCTCACCAGAACTTTATGAATAAGTAATGCGGTCTAATTTTCCCTTATTATAGCCATTGTTTAAAAATGCATGTCGGCCCGGACACTGCGATGATTTTTATATTACTCAGGAAAACTCTGATGATTCTCCTCTTTTTTGTTTTTCTTTCATAATTACTTGGTGACTTCTTCTGAGGCCTCAGTGACCTGGGTGGGGGGTTGCCGAGCCAGCAGAGAGGAGTGGCATCCTGGCCTCCAGCGAAGGCGGCCTCCCCAGGACGCCCCGGGCCTTCAGGCTGCCCCGTTAGCTCTGAGGACTGAGGGCTCCCCAAGATTAAGCCCCAGCAGGGCGGCCTGGGCTTCCTGGCCTCGTGAGGTGGTTCCTGTATGCTATGAGGGAGAAAGTTTGCTCACTCCAGCTCCCGCAGAGACAGCCCTGCTTCCTGGTCTCGGGCATTGCCTATCTGGGGGGCTCGTGCCGGGGGCTTCCTTGTCGCTTGGAGCTCACAGACTCGCTCCAGCCCCTTCTGCTCTCTGGACAGTTATGCCCTTCCTCAAGCATCCTTCCAGCTCTACAGTCGTGGGGTACCACAGGAAGGGACTGGACACTGGCCTCTGGAGAGGGCCTGACCTCTGGGAGGCCCATGGTGGGGGGGCAGCTATCCCCACCCCGTCACCCCTGTCCTTTTAGTCCAGCGTGTGGACCCCCTGGCTTCTAAGGCAGCCCCCTGCATTCCAGGCATGAGGCGGGGCCCAGCGAGCTGGAGAAGGAGCTGCTGTGTTTCCGGGGACCACGTGGCATTGAGTCTCGAGAGCTGGGGATCCCGTAGCCAGGGGTCCGGGGGAGAGGGAAGCGGCCGATTCACACCCTCAATGCACATCCCCTCGGCTTCCTGAACATTGACATGCCCTAGACCACCCTTGCTGTCTCCAGCTTTTCTGGGGTCTCGGTGCATCCACTCAGGGACTCTCATTTCCAGCCCCCCTCTTCCGGCTCCCAGACCTGTGAGCTGGACTGTGGGACACTAGCCCTCTGGGACCAGCCGCTGCTTCCTTCCGCTCAGGCCAGAGGCCCCGCCTCGTCTCCTGGTGGTGGTCGTCTTTCCAAGCCCATCCCTGGCTGCCCACCAGGAGAGGGAAGCCCGATTCATGGCAGACAGGGGAGCCAGCCCCCCACCCCAAGGCAGCTGTGCCCAGGTGACAGTGGCCAGGTCTCTAGGTTGGGTTCTTGGTAACGGGAAGTGAAGCTGGACAGATGATGATGGACAGAAGGCCTCTGGCTCTACTCCAGGCATTTCCATTTGAAAGTCCCCACCTGTCAGATTGTCCACACTCCCTCGAAAGGCTACTGGGTGCATTCGTTCTCCTCAGAAGCCTCAGGCCCTCATGCAGCTGCATGCCTGGGAAAAGCCCCTCCGTCCATGATGGGGAAAGGCCAGGGTTGGTGGGGGAGACTTTCCTGACCAGCACGCGCTCGCACTGTGTCCTGAAGGAAGGTGCCCACGACACAGTTACATGTTCCTCCTAGGATGCAAAGGGCACCCCTCTGAGTCTCCATGTGGACACATCACTTTTTTCCTCTGCCCCGAATGTTTCCGAGCTGTCTTCCCAATGCCCGGGGCCTTTTCGCCGGCACTTGGTTCCATGGCGGGGTCTCTCCCTGGGCTACCCCAAAGGTATTTATCTTCTCACTCTCCAGCAGGTTGAATGATTTTGGTGTCATTTTAAAAATTTAATTATTTAAAAATAGAAGTGCTTTTCTGTCAACATGCGCCTGCAAGAGCTCCAGGCCCTCATAAATCAAGTGGAGGAATTCTTCGCCAGGCGCCCAGAGACAGCCTTCCACTCCCATGGGTAATGTTTTCAGTGGGTCGTGGAGTCTTCCGTGAGAAGGCCAGCGTGGCAGTCGACTGCATTCACAGGGAGGGAGACGCTATTGAATTCCTGGAGTGTAGACGTCTAGAGCAATAACAGAGAATAGAAGTCTAGAGTATTAATAAAGAACAGAAGTCTAGAGTATTAATGGAGAATAGAAGTCTAGAGTATTAATGGAGAATAGAAGGCTTTCGTGGGCTGGAGCGATTGCATAGCAGGTAGGGTGTTTGCCTTGCACGCGGCTGACCCGGGTTTGATTCCCAGCATCCCATATGGTTCCCCAAGCACCGCCAGGAGTAACTCCTGAGTGCATAAGCCAGGAGTAGCCCCTGTGCATTGCCGGGTGTGACTCAAAAACAAAACAAAACAAAAAAGAAAAATTGAAAAAAAAGGAGAAGAAGAAGTCTATAGCATTAACAATGAGTAGGACTCTACAGCATTATTGGAGAGTGGAGGTTTGTAACATAAATAGAGAATATATATATATATATATATATATATATATGTCTTTAGCATTAATAGCAGAACCCTGTCAAATTAACAGAGAGCAGACATCTGAAGCATTCACTGAGAACAGAACTCTTAGCACTTGGTCTATATTGTTAGTGACCTGCAAGTGGGATTATTGACAGATAAGATATGTAAGACAGTGAAAATATGTAATGGGATGAAAGTAGGCTGTATGTCACCAGGGATTCACTGTGTTGCCGACTGTTCCAGTGGTTCACTGCATTGCTGACTGTTCCAGCAAGATAACATATATGGGTGTTGGGCATGGACATTGCTGTCCAGGAGAATGGACAAGGGCAGCATTTGCAGAGAGGAGCGCCTGGCTGCCTGTCTTCCCACCACTGACGTTCTGGTCTTAGACTACAGCCTGGCTGTTCCTCCCTCGTGCCCCCAGGATGCCACTAGCAAAGCCGATTCCTTTCTGGAAGCCCAGCCCCCTCGGCCCAGTCAGTTCCCGAGTCTGTTCTGACTTAGTTCTCTGCCCCGCACGGTGGGGCATCTCCAGGACAACGCCAGCTGCCCAGATCCTTCTTCTGCTGTGGGTGATGGGATGGGAGTGGGGGACTGAGACTGGCCCCTTGGAAGCTTCCGGAAGGTGCAGCCCTCTCCTGGGAATGCAGCACCAACCATTCACCAACCCTGGGCGCTCCTGGCAGCTCTTGCCCCTGGACCCCTTCTCCAGCAGAAACGGGGTCACGGCAGACAAAGCCTGGGCCTAGAGGTGTGAGAGGAGGAAAGCTGGTCCCTGTTGTTAGCGTTAGCGGTGACTGAGGGTGAGAGCTGGGGCAGGGGCTTCTGGTGGTCCCCGACGGGCCTTTTCTGCAAGGCTGGACCAGGCTCCTTCTGCTTGGGTTTTCGCAGGGGGTCTGAGGGTAAGGGGAGCCCCGGGAAGCATGTACCCCCAGCAGCCCCGGGGTTCTGCCTGCAGAAGGGGTGGGATTTGGGAAAGTGCCCCCCACCCCGTCCTCTCTCCTTCCCCTGCCCCCTCCAGCTCTTCTCCAGCCTCCCGGGCCACTCCCACTCCCCACCTGGTCCCTTGGGTTTGGAAATTGGGTTATTTCCTTACTTCTCCCTCCTGGGTGGTCTCTCACACACACCCCAGTCTCCCACAGGCACCCACACCCAGGGTCCCCCTCTGCCTGCACTTCCACCCCATAGTGGCCCTCAGGTGCCGGGGTGGGGGGGACGCCCCCGTCATCTCTCTTCCTGCCTCAGACAGCGCCCTTCATGCTCAGCTTCGCAATTTCAGTCCCAATCTTGTCCCATAGAATTATTGCCAATCGATCTCCGTATACATGTCGGGGGGTTCTGCATTATTAATGACGCACTGGGCTTTTGACAAGCCTTCCTGCCGTGCCCTTGCTGCCCTGGCCGGGACCAGGGTCTGTCCCCCACCCACCCCAACCCCAACCCTGGGCCATCCCAGCCACCTGGAGCTCTGCCGGCAGGGATTAGCCAGGCCTGCCCGGGAATGGATTGGTGATGCCTGCAGTGGGTGGAGCAGGGGGCCGGGGCCGTGCTGTGCTGTCGCCTCCTCCCAGCTCGGCCCCCCTCCCGGGAGACGCGACCTTGAAGATGTAAGTGTCGGGAGATTTTTCAGATGGGAGAAGAGAGGTTCAGGTTCAGCGGAGGTGCCAAAGGGATTGTTCTGCTTGAGCAGTGAGTGGTTTTCCAGGACACCTTTTCTCAATTCATTATCTTGGCTCCACTCAGCCACGTCAAATGGCCGGGTTGGCGGCGTGGCCCGTGCCTGCTACTGCGGCTCCCTGTCGGGAAGGCGGGCGTCCCCTCGGAGACTCAGAACAGGGGGGTGGGGGGCCCACCCCCATTCCACGCTTCCCACTCCTGGTTTCCAGTTTCCTGCATCCCTCCAGCCAGAGAGGGGAGCCGGGCACGGCCTGGGGGGGCTGGAGAGAAGCCAGCAGGCCCTGCAGTACCCTCTGAGCTGACCAGCACCCTCTGGTCCTGTCTTCTACTCCGGAGATCCCCTTATCCCTTCCCGAGCCAGGGTCAGCGCAAGGGGGCGGAGCTGACTGGTCTGGATGTCCCCGTCCGAATGAAGAGGAACAGTGGTTACGCCCAGGGCCAGCAGACGGAGGGCACCAGTGGTCTTGACCCAGGGTGCTGTGCGCTGGACACGGCCGGTGGATCTCTCAGCGTGAAACCTTGACCTCAGGTCACAGTGACCGCCCGCGATGGGACCCCGCTTCCAACCCGTGTTTCCGCGAGAGCCCCCATCTTGGAGATGGAACCCCGCCACTGCTCAGAGACGCTCAGAGGTGGACGCGGTGGTCCAGCCTCCTGGTGTCCTGCACCCTGACCTCCCAGGCAGGGCCAGCCCCCAGCCACCCGTCCCAGAAACCGAGGAAAACGCAGCTCTGTCTGCATTACTGGTCCAGACGCCGGATTGCCTCTGAGGGGGCTTCCATGCCCCACCTCGGCAGACGCATCCCCCGAAGCTCAGGTTTTGGCATGGCTGGCTGTGCCCGCAGAGAGGCCGGGGCCGCAGAAAGGCCATGCTTGCCCGCTGAGACCCACAGCCCAGACCTGCCTTTCCGGCCTGTCCCCTCTCCTGGGGAGCCAGGGGAAGTTTGCCAACGTGTGCGGCCTCCACCCTGCAGTCTCTTGCTGTACCTGGGTGCCACCGGCCTGCAGTGGTGACCCCAGGTGCGTTTGGGGTCCATCACTGTCCCCTGCCCCAGCCAGTAGATGGCGATGGACGAACAAAGGAACGAGGGCCACAGGCTGGTTGGCAACCGGTGGCCGTTTACTCAAGTCTCACAGCGAAAGTTCTAGAGAAATCGTGAAGGGCTGGGGTAGCAGTTACACATGATCAATCATAAACAGTGAACAGAGGTAAAGCCCTTCCTTCAGGTCTAGTTCTTCTAGGAGATTTACTCAAGGACAAAAATCTCATCGAAGTGCTCAGCACTCAAGACTCCTGCTAGGAGATCTGCCCAAGGGCGGGACTCCGTATCGGGGCGTATTGCTTTCTCCTTTCCTATGCCAGCATCCGTTGAAGCAGTCATCTTAAATTTCCTTCGTACTGATAGTTCTGGTCATCTTGTATGCACACAGTAAGAGAGAGATTGAGCTTAAAGGGTGGCTCTTCCCGGGGACATCTCGCTATGGTCCCAGACTACAGTGCTCAGGCCAAGTGAGTCTTTCCTAACCCCAGCAGGGTCCTTACCGGGTCACCTCATTTTGTCCAGCTCACCAGCACTGTCCCCCTCCCCCCACCTCCTTCCCTCATTTCCCATCGGGACCAGGGCTGGCTGTATCGGAAGCACCCCACATCTTTTTGC
>JAOXYA010351964.1:0-18257 GCA_028565675.1 Sorex palustris
CTGTCTTCACTGCCTCCCATCTCTCCAAAGGAGCCGAAAGGTTAGCTGAAAAAAAATATATATATATATTTGCTGCAGAACTCCTCAGTATCTCAGAAACAAACACAAATTGTGACTGTCCCAAGGGATTTAGCAGGCAGCATTCCCAGAAGCCCCCAGCTGAAGGGCTGAGGGGCTGAGTTTCCATATAACATTTTGGGAAACACTAATTTCATCCCCTGCCCCTCCCCCCTTCTCCTTCCCTGCTTCTACTTCATCTCTTAGGCCAGGACATTTTCTTTTCTACCTATTTCTATCATTTCTACCTTTTGCAAAATGAAATGTTTCCAACACACTTCATGAACTCTTTACTGGCCCCTGGAAGATGATATAGAGCTGTGAGGAATATGATAGAACTTTCTAATACGAACCAGAGCAGCTTGGCATATTGTGAAAGCGATGTTAAGTTGTATTTGTACCAGGATCCTGTAACATGACATACTTTAAAACATTGAAAGTAGAACAAAAGCAAGGGGGGTGCATGACTGACAGTACTGTGAAGTTCATCCTCCGGTGAGTGCTTCCATTATTTTCTTCAAACGATCTGGACCAGAGAGACAGCACAGTGGGCTTAGCCCATTCTCTGCCTGAAGGAGGCCTAGGTTTGATTTCTCCCAAGAACCACCAGATGTGGCCCCAAACAAAAAATTTACAACTCCTGATTTTTTGACACCCCACTTCGGCAACTGTTATTCTCTCCATTTTCTCGGTTGTAGAGGGAAGGCCTGGTGTTTAGGACACTTTAAAATCATCTCACTCAATCTCCACTACCATCCAAGGCAGTGACTGCTATAATCCCATTTTACGCATAAGGACATGGAAGCTCAGAGAGGCCAAGAGCTCAGAAGGTGATGACATGGGAACAAGGCAATCGACATTCAAATCCAGAGCATCTAACGTCAAAGCTTCACACTCATATCAAATACAGAAGAAGTTGGTAAGCTTTCTCTTGCCTCTCACTCATGGTAAGTTTATGAAGGAGCTAAACTATTCAGACTGCTATATTCATATATAGAAATAACAGCACATGAGATTACAGAATATTTAATTTATCTTTGGCAACATAAGCACAGATATTACACTTCATAAGGAATGAAGAATATCATTATGTACATTGCTAATAAAATCATGGTCAGATGATAGCATTTTACATAATTTTCCAAAGGAGGGATGATTAATGGGTTTCAACTTCAGTGCCAAGTGTGATCAACTGGTGGTTACTCCTTGAAATATGATGGAAAAAATGATCCTATGGCTGCATTTGGACAGCACCATGACCCACCAGTGACTCTGTTCCGAGTACAAGTGAGGGAACTTATGAATATTATTAAACCATCAACTCTGATCTGCAAACCCACCCTCCTGCCCTCTCGAGTCTCATTTCTGACTCTCTGAGTGACGTGTTCAGAGCGGGTGCAGGGGGAAGCCAGGTCTCCTTCCTGTCTAGCTCCTAGCTCTGAGACGTCACCCAGCCTGGCCTGCATCTGGGTCATTCGCAAGCCTGGCCTCATCACGCCCAGCTCAGTCATTTGAGTACTAGCCAGTCACTTAAGAGTCTGAGCTCAGGCTCTGTGGCAATTGTCTGCTAAGCTCAGAGACACCAGCCACAGTGACCCCTCCTCAGAAGTCCAGCATCTCCTGGGGCTCCCTTTCCAAACTTCTACATTTTCATTCTCACAGCATCTTTG
The DNA here is from genome assembly GCA_028565675.1 of Sorex palustris. Taxonomy (NCBI): domain Eukaryota; kingdom Metazoa; phylum Chordata; class Mammalia; order Eulipotyphla; family Soricidae; genus Sorex; species Sorex palustris. The sequence continues at coordinate 1,728 of JAOXYA010351964.1, forward strand.
TTGCCTTGGCTGTAGGGATAGAAAGATTTCCCCACCTCTAGTAACTTTACTATCTCTAGCACCTTAGAGTACTCAAAGTATGGACCCTTAAATTAGTAATGCATGAGATGAGTGCTCCTCTCTGCACTGCTTCTGCCCATTACTGAATCTAATGGACAAAGCTCAGCTCTGCAGATGACTCTACACACTCACATTTGCCAGCCTTTGAGTTCCCATTTTGCCCCATTGGTTACCCATTAATAATTCTTGCTATTAAAACCTCTGTTCCTGTGTGGGGCCCGAGTGATAGAGCATTGGGTAGGGAACTTGCCTTGCAGGCAGCCGACCTGGGTTCAATCCCCAACATCTTCTATGGTCCCCCGAGCCACTAGGAGTGATTCCCAAGTGCAGAGTCAGAAGTAACCCCTGAGCACCACCAGGAGCAAAACCAAACCAAACCAAACCTCTGTTCGCATCACTGTGTGGCTCCATGTCCTGCTATGCCCACCCAACAGCATCTCTGCCCCCAAGAACCTCCCCTTTCTCTCTGGTCCTGAGGAACTCCTGTGACACCCCCCACCCCAAACACACACACACACACACCAGGGGGAAGCACAGGCCCCCACCTGGGCACTCGAGCGGGATGCGTTCTCCAGCTGGGCCTTCAGAATGTTGCACTTCACATGGTCAGCCACGGGGGAGGGCAACAGCGGGGTCTGCAGCGTCTTCTCAGAAACTTTCTTCTCTTCAGCCTGCGACAAAAGTTGCATGCAACCCATCAGATGTGAAAAGAGAATGAAGGCGAACTTGCTCACACAAGCCAAGCTGCAGATAACAGGCAGACTTAAATGTATAAACTTAAACAGCACCAGCCCCTTCTATTTTGACCAAGGACTTGTGAGCATCGTCTTGTTCTCTGCCACATTAGGGAGAGACGGATTAGGGATCCCAGCAGAGGAGAGGGTCAAAGAGAGGAGGCTCTCACTGAGGGCCAAAGAGAGGAGGCTTTCACAGAATCCTGCAACTAATCAAAGGCAGAACCAGGACTCACCTTCTGGTTTCCTAGATCCTCAGGCCTCCTCTCTACCTCCACCCACCATGCAGTTCTGTTTTTTCTTTCTATGGCTCTCTCTTTCAGAGAAGGATTCTGTGACTTGTGAAATCAATGAAAGTGGTAGGCCAGGAAGGCAGTCCATGGACTGAGCCCACGCCTTGCATGAAGGAGGCTTATTGTAGGATCCCTGGCATCGCCTGGGCACGTAAGCACAACCAGAAACCACCTCTGAGCAAGGAGTCCAGTGTAGCCCTTAAGCACCTCTGGGTGTGGCTCCCGAACCAAAATAATAATGATAAGAAGCATTGGTATTTTTACAACGAACCCTGCAGAACTGTATACCTAACTGTGAATCTCCCTTAGAAACTGGTGGCCGCCGGGTCTCCCCAGATTGGAAAAGGTGCCAATCCACCACCTGTTCCCACTGGCGGCTCAGGGTCCATCTTCCAGAGGCCAATGGACAGCCTGACAGGGGCCTGCAGTGAAGAGACACGTGGAGCCTCATGGGAGGGGGGTGGGGCCGGCCCTTTCCTCCCTCGCCCCAAGGAGAACCAAGTCACTTCCCACAAACAAGCCCTCTGGCTATTCAACAAGTGGCTTAAGACATGATCCCAGAGACTCAGAAACAAAACTCGGAACCCAGTGGCTTTTGGCAGAAATCCCTCCAGATTTAATTATTATGATTTCAGAATTCCAAAATGTAGATGTGTCCAAGAGACATATTATGCTATTCATTATCAGCAGTAGAAAACAAATTGTCTAATGTTGCTTTTTCGACAGATGTGAGTGTTGGGGTAAAATCCCAAATAATAATGGTGAGTCTGAGGTCAAAACATTGAATACAATCAAAATAGAGAGAAAGTAATGTGGAAATCATCTGCCCCCACAGGTAGGGGGAGGAAGTGGGATGGGGGGTATACTGGGATTTTTGGTGGTGTAAAATGTGCAAGGGTGAAGGGTTGGGTGTTTTCATCATTGTATGATCGAGACTTAAACCTGAAAGCTTTGTAACTGCTTTCACGGTAATTCAATAAATAAATTTATATTTAAAAAAAGAAATAAATTGCTGGCTGTGTTACTTCATAGGAGAGTGTCTCAGACTCTAGTAATTTAACTAGCTCTTCCCGCCTTTGTCATTCCCCCTATATTAACTAAATCTGCACCTATAATTCACAGGAGCCAGTGGAGGCAGATTAGCCTGGAACTACCTAATTTAAGCATATCCAAGTAGTAATATATTCAATCATAGGCCAGGTGACTATTGAACATGTCATGATAAAGTATGATGATTATATAACTATTAAAATATGCTTATCCATCTGTAGACTCCTGCATCATTAGTGTCAGGATGGACAGCAGTTCAAGACGCAGTTGTCTTAGTGCTTGTGAAGCCTATTATGGCCTCCGCTAAGACAGTGCCTGGCACAGAGCAGGTGCTAGTGAAGAAGACAACAATGCCATGGAGTCATGATGGGAAGAGACAAGTGCCTAGAAGCCAACAGATTCTAATCAAGTCTCCATGTGGTAGATCAGCGACCATGTGCCAGGACGAGAATAAAATGTTCTAGGGACAGCTCAGTGAACACGTGGTGAGCACAGGGCTGTGAGTTCAATCCCCGCCACTGTCCCATGCGCTCCCACTGTGATCCTAGTGACACTGCCATTCTGGATGTGGAGTGTGTGATCTGGCTACAAAAGGTGTATGAGCATCATGACTCTGTGTGTGTGTGTGTGTGTGTGTGTGTGTGTGTGTGTGTGTCTGTAGAATGTGATCTCAGCTCTCTACAACAACAACAAAAACGGAAGGGCAACAATAATACCAAAAAAAAAAAAAGACATTTAAAGGCTTCAAATTCTTCAAGTTCCAAAACTAATTTCATTTACTACTCCAAAATTTCCATTGAGTGCCTTGATACACACGGGCAAAGTATTATGAAAGCGCTAGGGGGATTGAACCAGGGATTGATTGCCAGGGATTGAACCAGGGTCATTGAGTATAACGTAAGTGGCTGGTTAACCTCATTTACTAAAGGAAAGGGCACAGAAACAATTTTCCCAGTGGGATCTCCAGAGAGGGAAACATTGGGCAGAATAAGGAGTAGTATTTTTTTTTTTTTGCAACAACAAGAAAAGTAGAGCCAGATGCCTGGATTTGAATCTTGGCTTTTTCCTTATCAGCTCCAGAGAAAATAAAAGTGTGTAAGGACTGGAGAGACAGTGCAACAGGTAGAGTGTTATCTTGTATGCACCTAAGCCCAGCTGGTTCCCCAGCACCATGTATGGTCCCCTGAGCCCCACCAGGAGTGATCCCTGAGTGCGGAGCTAGTAGTGCCAGGTATACCCCCTCCCCCTGCACAGATAAAAGCATAGGCTAGGAATACAAGCATATTTGAAGTCCTGGGTTCAACCCCCAGCACTGCACAGACCCTCAAGCTCAGGGTATGACCAGAGTAATCCCAGGGCCAGACTCTGAGTAGCCCAAAGTACTTGAGTGCCATTGGGTATCGCCCCTCTAAAATTTTTTTCAGATAAAACAAATGATAATAATTATGGTAGTGGTGCTGGTGATAATTAAAACTAAAAAAAAAAAAAAAAACCAGGGCCAAGGAGATAGTTGCACATTACAGAGCACATGTTTATCAGCTCGTGCAAAACCCTGAGTTGTCCACGTGCTTGTCCCCACCCCAACCTCCAGCACCACTGGGTATGGTCTCCCATAAATGACTAAAAATTAATGCCAGGAGTTCATAATTTACCGAGCATTTACGGTGGGCCAGCTACTGGTGAATTGCATCCTAAGCTCATTAAATCCTCTCATTTAATCATCCTATTGGGAAGCAGGTTCTATGACTACACCCATTATGGGAAACAATGCTAAGAGATAGTGAGTCCCTTGCCCAAGGGGACTCAGAAAGCCGACAAAAGAGCCAAGATTCATAGCTACGACTGGGGACTCCAAAGCAAGAGTTCTCACCACTCAGTCATGGGGAGCCTCTTAACCTCTCAGCATCTTTATTTATAAGATAATTACCACAATTAAAGGAGAAAGTAAGATGAGAATAGTTCATGTGAGAGTCTTTGGTTAGAAAGCACATACATCTAAAAAAAAAAAAAGACACCAGATAAAAGAGACACTAACGGCCATCAAGCTGGATGTAAAGAAGACTGACTTACTTGATAGGAATCATTATCTTGGGAGACTTGGCAAAGACCCCAAAACTTAATTATTTGAAAAGATGACATTTACCATATCATTTTAAGATAACTTAGCATGCGATATAAATCTTGCTATATTGTTTACTACTAGAAAGGGTGTTTTTATTGGTGTGGAAAGAGTTAATTTTATTTCTTTGGGGTTTTTTTGGGGGGGTACACATTTGGTGGTGCTCAGGGACTGTTTCTGGCTCTGTGTTCAGGAGTAACTCCACACAGAGCTCAGGGGACCATATATTGCTGGGGGGGGGAGTTGAATTGGGATGAATTGATGCAAGGCAAGTACCTTAATACCTGTACTACCTCTCTGGGACCCAAAAGTTAATTTAAAAAAGTTGGGATCACACCCAGTGATGTTCGGGTCTTACTCCTGGTGCAGTGCTCAGGGATCACTTCTGACAGGCTTGAGGGACCATCATGGATTGCCAGGGATTGAACCAGGGTCATCCTCATGCAAGGCAAGCACCCTGTACACCACCTGTACTATTGCTTCAGCCCTCTAAGAGTTACTTTTTAAATTAAATTTAACTTTTATGAATAATATAGCAATATATAGGAAGTTCTAAAGCCCACTGAGGTTTCTGACAATTGCTTAAGGGCATGTAGTTATATTGGCAGTAATGACCAAAGACCTATTTTAAAAAAAGAGAATGCTGCTAAAACAAGAACAGAAAGAAAGTTCAGCACTGATTTTTCCCTTTGAATTCAGATATTCTGAAATACTTCTTGGACATAAAATCCATGCAGTCTTGTTCTGATAAGTCTAGACAAAGCAAGAGCTAATGTTAAGCTCTATGAATTAATCCAGGTGAAGGCCAATAAAAATTCTGTAAAATCTGACCATTATTAAATGAATTATATTTGACCATTTTTATACAATGCACAAGAGGTGTTTCTGTGGTAGAAAAATATCTGGATGACTACCAAACTATAATTCTGGCCTGAAAAATGGTTCCAAAAATGGCTGTGTTTTCTCTTTTTTGTATGACCATATTTTGTATTTTATGCTCCTTTTGAATTGTGGAAATATGCTTGATCATTCAATATGGAAATACAGATTTTAAAACATACAAATGAATGAAAATTGGGCTTTGCTTTTTTGAGTTAGAAATAATCCATGTGGGAATGTCACGTGAGGATAAACAAATGATTAGATGCATTTTTAAAATTGTTTGTACACACTGTTTACACATTTGAAATCTGATTCAAATCCCTGGGATCATTTTGGGTACAACTTTGGAAGTGGGCAGTGAAAATGTCTTTTTACCGTTAAATGAAGAAATGGAATGTACTTACTCCTTAGAAGAATCAGAGGATTCCCAGCCCCTGAGACTGGGAAAACACTTGAAGTCTTTGAAATTATTGGTTCCCAATTGGGACAAGTGATGAGTTTGTTGCAAGGAATGCTTTATTAATGATAAGAACTCATCAGATACTTATGTGTTAGCACTGAGTCAAGGTTATTTTGATAGCATTAGCTCAGTGATTTTCAAGCCTTTTATACCAAAGAACTGGCACCAATCCATGAGCGGGCAGGGAGGTCAAAAACCACACTATCTATCTTACTTGCTTGTTGATGTATTTGTTCATGTAGAGAAGAAAAAGAGCTCAAGTTATTGCTTCGGCTCCAAGGAAATGCTCAACAACCCTTGGCTGTCTCATCTATTCTCTGAACCCAGAGCAAGCCATTTTCACGTGCCACCAATATTCATGGCAAGTCCAATTTACAGTTTATGAGTTTTTTGCTGCTCTATGCTGTACTGCTTTGAGACACATTTTAAGTATGTATCAATTCCTAGGAAAACCCCTGTTAAAATCATTTAGTGTATGTAATGCCTAAGAAAAGTTGAAAACCACGAGACTAAGAGTGAGATCACCCCAGAGGCTGTAGGGTACACTGGACTGACTCCCCAGCATCCGGAATTGGGCTGGCTTAATAAGTATTTGTTAACTGCATAAATACAGGTGCCATCCTGCAGGAGAAATCCTTCACAGCTGGCCCTCGGGAACAGTGATAAAAGACGGGAAAGTCTGCCTAGGTTTAATCCCATCTATGTTCACCAGAATAGATAAGGAGAGGGGCTACTCTGAGGTCAAAGCCCCCAAATTCTTCCTATTCCTTCTTATGAAGGAATTAGGATGGAAGAAATAACCCAGAGGTAAAGAAGACCGTTTCCTTTGAAGATCTTAAAAATTAAATGATACATCTAGCTGTATTCAACTAGGAGCAGTTTTGTCCTTCAGGACATACCTGGAAAATTTGGGAATCAATGATGTTTGATGCATCCGGATGGGAGTGGCGGGTGTCTTTGCTACCAGCATCTAGGGAAGCTACAGAACATCCCACAATGCATAGAGTCCTCCCAATTCACAAAGAATTACCAGCCCCGAATGCCCCTGTTGCTGAAGCTGAGAGCCCCAAATGTCACTGGTGGAGGAAATGAAGAAGCATGTTGGGGTACAAAGGACACAGAGAAGTGAGAGCCCCCAGATTTCAGGCCCCGCTGTGTGATCCCAGAGAGTCATTGCCCTTCCTAAGATCTCAGATGTTGAGACGGTTGAATAAAATAACAGGTGAAATCCAACGCCAGCATTCTACGGCTGTAAGATAAAATCTGGCTTTCACAAGGCTACCAGTGTGCACCTAAGAACATGGTTTAGGAGGCCAGGATGTTGGTGCTCATGGTAGAACATGTGCCTTCTGTATGAACAGCCTCGGGTTCCATCCTGGCTAGCGTCTGAACACTGGCCCCTCTCCAGCAATGCTCAGTGTGACCTCCATGACAATAACTTTTTTTAAAAAGAAGAGTTTACTGCCCCCCCCCCCATTGTTTCCCGACCTATTCTTTCATCTTTATTTAATTTCATCTTTTCTTGCATCAACAATTACTCAAAATCTACTATGTTCCAGGCACATACTTAATGACAGTAAGAAAGTGGTATGAACTGAATTTTGTACCCATTCCATTCATATGTTAAAATCCTAACCTCAGGGGTCATAGAGATGTTACAGAGGGTAAAGAGTGAGCTTGCCTTGCACATGACTGGTCTGGGTTTGATCTCTGGAGCCTCATATGGTCCACTGAGCCTGCCAGGTGTGACCCCTGAGTGCAGAGCCAGGAGTGATCTCTGAGTGCACAGCCAGGAGTGCATCCCATATCCCAAATCCTAACCTTCACTCTGATGGTTTTTGTGGGGAGGGGAGATAGGAAGGTTGGGTTTTGGGGCTATACCTAGTGGTGTTCAGAGGCTATTCCTAGCTCGGTGCTTAAGTATGTTCCCTGGAGGGGCTTGGGGGACCATATAGGCTGCTGGGGATAAAACGAGGGTCAGGGTCAGATGATGCAAAGCCAGGACCTTTCTCACTGTACTGTGACTCCCGCCCTCCACTGTGATACTCGGTGGAGACAGGCTTTGGGAAGTTTTGTTTATTTCTGTTTTGGGGCACACCCTGTGATGCTCAGGGCTTACTCCTGGCTCTGTACTCAGGAATTACTCCTGGAGATTCTGCGGTGAGGGGAACCATAAGGGATGCCACAGACCAAATCCAGGTCAGCGGCACACAAGGCAAATGCCCTATTTGCTGTACTATTGCCCTGGCCACGTAGTTTTGTTGCCTTTGGGGGCCATACCTAGCAGTATTCTGGGATTACCTCTGGTCCTGCATGTGGGGATTGCCCCTGATGGCGTTTGGAGGGCCACAAGGGGTGATGGGGATCAATCTTGGTTCAAGTGCAAGCAAGTTAAGCACCCAACCTGTTGTACTATTGCTCTAGCCCCCCTTATTGTCTTTTTTTTTTTGCTTTTTTTTTTTTAGTCATACCTAACAATACACAGAGGTTACTCCCGGCTTTGCACTCAGGAATTACTGCTGGTGGTGTTTGGGGGACCATATGGGATGCTGGGAACTGAACCCTGGTCGACTGCACGCAAGGCAAAAGCCTTCCCTGCTGTACCATCGCTCCAGCACCCTCCCCTCTCCCCTTATTATCTTGATTCTTAAAATCTACCTAGAAATTAAACCCAGGGACTCAGGCATACAAGGTATTTGTTCTAACGCCGAGCCACGTCGCTGGTCCTAGGAATAATTAGATTTAGGTGAGGTCAGGAGGTGAAGCCCTCATGATGGGATTCGTGACCTTCTAAGAGGAGGAAGAACGAGGCTTTCTCCTGGCAAGGGAGGCTGCAGGGCGAAGGGAACTGTCTGCAACTGTCTGCCAGCCGAGAAGAGAGCCCTCACTAGAAACATGAATCATCAAGGACTTCTGATTTTTGAACTTTCTGGCCTCCAGACTTGTGACGTCTGTTGCTTACATCAGTTCATGGGATTTTGTTACAGCAGCTTCGCACAGAGGGACAGAATAGCAAGGGCTGAGCACCGACACAACCCTCCTCCCTCCTGAAACTTTCCGTCAGGAGGGATTCCGATTCTCTGGAATCCCAGAAGCCTCAGGCCTGAGGCACAGCCAAGCCATGAATGCCGACTTCTAGAATACACCAAGAAGGCAGGCGAGGGGACACTGGCTCCACGGAGACATACACGCCGAGCAAAAATGTCAGCAGAGATGGAGCAATCCTCCTGGCCCTTATCTCTACTATCCTTAGGTGTTAGTCTCCTCTTATGTTACTTTATATTCCACAAATGCGTGCAGTCATTCTATGTCTGTCTCTCTCTTTCTGACTCATTTCTCTTAGCATGATACTCTCCATGTCCATCCATTTATATACAAGTTTCATGATTTCATCTTTTCTAACAGCGCATAATATTCCATTTCTCATGTGCTGGGGGGAAAAGCAGCTGGGATAGAGAAGGGACCACTAAGTAAATGATGGTTGGAGGGCTCCTTCGGGATGGGAGATATGTGCTGAAAGTCAACTATGGACCAAACATGATGGCCACTTACTACCTGTATTGCAAACCATAACACCCAAAAAGAGAGAGAGAATAAGAAGGAATTGTGCCTGCCACAGAGACAGGAGGGGCAGGAAGGAGGGATGGGGGGAGGGAAACTGGGAACATCGTGGGTAGAGAATGGGCACTGGTGGAGGGATGGGTACTCAATCATTGTATGACTCAAATGTAATCACAAAAGTTTGTAAGTCTGTAACTGTATCTCATAGTGATTCATTAAAATAAAATAAAAGTCAGCAGAGTTGGGGGCTGGAGCAATAGCACAGTGGGAAGGGCCTTTGCCCTGCACGCGGCCAACCCGGGTTCGATTCCCAGCATCCCATATGATCCCCCAAGCACCGCCAGGAGTAATTCCTGAGTGCATGCGCCAGGAGTAACCCCTGTGCATCGCCGGATGTGACCCAAAAAAAAAGTCAGCAGAGTCAGAGCTGAGTCCCTCCACAACCAGGGCCCCTGGTTTGCCACAACCAGGCGGCCAGGTCAGCATCGGGGTTGAGGAGTGGGGGTAGAAAGCTGAGCCCTGGCACATGCCCCTCTGCCCCTTCTGACTCTCGGCACCTTGTTGATGTTGATGTGCAGGGCAGGCCAGGCTCCCGCAGCCTTCACAGTCTCCAGCTCCAGCTTCTTTAGATGGGCTGCAGCTTCGCTGAACAGGGCAGGTGCGCCCGGACTCAGTTCTGGAAGAGGTCAGGAGGCGAGAATCAGGAGGTACAAACAATAACTCTGGCCCACCCGACCCCCAGATTCCTTGAGTGCACACCCCCCACCCCGCCGTGATGAAGTCTGATAACATCTTAGGTCAGAGTTTCAGCACCCAACTCTCCTGCATACGAGCTGGGTGGCCCTGGGCACTTTATCTCTCTACATCTCTGAGTTAAATTGAAAATAAAATGTATTTACTTATTTGTTGATAGTTTTGCTTTGGGCCACACCCAGCTGTGCTCTTGGCTTACCCCCTGTTCTCTGTGCTCAAGGATCATTCTGGTGGTGGGGGCATCTATCCGCTGTCCCCTCTCTCCTGCCTCTATGAATATCTTTTTTCTTTTTGGGTCAGTGATGCACAGAGGTTACTCCTGGATCATGCACTCAGGAATTACTCCTGGCAGTGCTCGGGGGACCATATGAGATGCTGGGAATCAAACCCGGGTTGGCCGCATGTAAGGCAAACGCCCTACCTTCTGTGTTATCACTCCAGCCCCTCTGATTTTTTTTCTTCCAGTAAAAGTAAAATACTTACCTCACAGAACTGCCATGAGCATGAAGTGAGGCCATACACATGAAAACGTTTTGTAAATGGATAACCACTATGCAAACTGAAAAGTTCCATGTTTGGTCTAATAGGCTTGTCAATATACCCTGGGAAACCATATAAAATTTATTGATTTTGATTTCTGGGCTACTTTGGCGGAGCTAAACATCACTCCTCACACTGGCTTGTATTTCCCTGATAATGCATTAGTATTAAATATTGATTCCAAGAGGAACCTTGTGCCAAAGCTTGGTAACTATTGGACTCTGGGGAGTGTGGAACTAAAGAGATGAATGAGCCACAATTTCAGTCTGGGGGGGGGGGGCGAAGACAGACACCTGTGCAGACACTCTGAGTAAGAGCAAGGAAAGGTGAATGCAACCACTCCGGAAAACAGCATGGAGATTCCTCAAGCAACTAACAATACAACCACCCTACTGAGCCAGACAGTTCACATCTAGGTATTTATCCGAAGAAAGTAAAATTGGAAATATACCTGCACCTCCACATTTGCAGCAGACTATTTACAAGCTAAAATTTGAAAACAATTCAAGCGTGGACCATGAGAGAAAAAGATGAGCCAGAGGCTGGAGAGAAGGCTGAAAGCATCAGTGCAGATGCCTTGCCCGCACTAGACCCTCACTTTGGTTCTGGGTACCACAGGACTCCACCCCCTCTCTAGCACGCCCAGGGCTTCCCAGAGGGATACCCGCACAGCAGCCATAGGGGGGTCTATGCTCCTGGCTCTGTGCTCACAGGTGACCCCAGCAGTGAAGGGGATTTGAACCAGAGCCAAGGGTGGGGATGCAAGGCAAGTGACTTAACCCCTGGACTATCTCTCTGGCCCCTTCTATGGGGACGTTTTTAAGACTCAATCAACCCAAACAGAAACAAACTCGTACATGCAGAGAGCAGGACAGTGGCTCCCGGAAGGGAAGGGGTGATGTGGATGAACTGGGCGGAAGCCATTTGTACAGAGATGTGGAAACAAGACGTTTGTGTAAGAGTTATTTATACAGGTGGCAAATTGTACTGCACACCTGGAATTTATAGGAAAATCCAGGGTTTTCTCCAAGGGAAAATTAAGAACCATAGATTCTATTTTTGGAAAAAGCAATTCAAAAAGTGATAAAAAAATTTTTTTTGCTTAATTGCTCGAGGAGCAAGAGGAAAGCCACTCCTAAGATGCTGCGGGAGAAGCATGTTGGAAAAAGCCACTGATAACATTTGAGCAGCTCCCTGAGGGATGTGTAGGAGTGCTCTGCCAAGGACAGGGCCAAGGCACCGCCAGCTCTGGGGAAAGGAGAGCGCTTCCTGGAGGCTGGAGTCTGGAGAGAAGCAGAGGGAAGGCTGGAGAGTTGGCGGGGTCAGGGAGGGACTCTGCGAGGTCATGCACAGAAATGTGGGCCTGATCTTCGTACTGAAGGCCCACAGAAGGGTCTCGGGCACTAAGACAGACTGTCTGCAGCTGTGCTGTAGAAAGGGCCCTCAGATGGTCGTCGCAGTGTGCTCCACACAGAGAAGAGGAAGCCTGTGCGGCCAACGGCCAGGGCAGTGTGGACAGGAATGAAAGGTGAATCCTGCTTCTTTAACATCAACATGATTCTGACTTCCTAACTCTGACTCAGCAGAGCAGAACCACTCCTTCTGGTCTCCAGGTAAAGACCCAAGGGCTCGTCCTGCTGGACACTTCACAGTCTCCTGAGCTCTAAGAGCCGAAAGACTCCATCATCTCTTGCCTCTCTCTAGAGAAAACCAGAACCCATGAGCTTAGTTGTGACCACAGGACAGTCAGAGAGATAGCTCAGTGGGGTGAGGGCACGCTTTGCAAGCAGGCAGCCTGGGTTTGGATCCTGGGCACTGCATGGCCTCCCAAGCACAAAGCCAGGGGTGGACTCTAGCACCACTACATGTGGTACCCCCAAAACAACAACTCCCCCAAAAAGTCAATATTAACCACAGACTCTAAGCCTCCTGCCTCTGGCCTCTATTTCAATATTTCTCCTAACCACCTGGGATATAGAACCAGTTCCATCCCTCCAATATGGCATGGGCCAAGTTAGTGAAAAAGAACATTCAAAAAGAGGGGCTGGAGAGATTAGGAGAAGAGTGGGTAAGGCTCGTGCCTTGCATGTGGCCACACTGGGTTCAATCCCTGCCAACCATCTGGCTTCTCCAAGCTTGCCAGGATGATCCCTGAGTTCAGAGCCAAGAGTAAGCCCGGGCACTGGGGTTAGCCCAAAACAGCAACAACAACACAGTAGTAATAGTGAATCTCTGGGAAAATAAAAGAGCAGACATAACAGACACACCAAGTCCAAGTAACCTTTAAAAAAAATTAATTTGACCAGCTACAGAGTCACTCTGTCCTCATGTTCACCATGTCCAAGTCACTGACTCTCCTCTGCCCTATACTACTCTCACAAGGGCCTTACCCTTCTGTGTACGAATCTGGGGGGGTGGTCCCAGAAATAGGACAGAGTGGGACTCCCTATAACCAGGAACATGGGGATTCTGGCCCCTTGCCCCCTCCTTATCTTGCCCATTTCTGAGTGTGCATTGCCAGGGTCTGTACCAGCAGCCGGGAACTGCTAGGCAAAGATATGGCGAGGGGATCAGAGTTGACATGAAACCTTCATTCCCAAACCTGCCTCAATGCTCAAGGTCCCTGTCTGCTCTTGTCCAGCTCTGGTAAGCCGGCACTCACATGACCTCTGTCTCTACTGCAGCCCCAGGGGCAACCTGGGGGACCTGAGGGAAACCATGCCTGCCCAGTCCACTCTACTCACTTGGAAGGGATTTACTGCTGGAATTCGGGGACCTCAAGAGCCCCTCCTTGTTCTCCAGGGTCAGCGAGAGGCCGTAGTTTGGTTGGTGCTGGTGCTGATGCTGGTGGTGGTGGTGGTGGTGCCTTCCTGAAGCTTTGGTCGCGAAGGGCGTACCCCCGTTCTCCTCGATGCCAAATGGGAGCCTGTCGGCACTGCCAAGCCCTGGGGCAGGGAGCGGGTAGCTGTGGAGGGTGTCAGAGGCAGGATTTAGAAATGCCAAGCGCCTTGATATTCTTGGGGTACTTTATTTTTATTTTATTTTTTTGGCTTTTTGGGTCACACTTGATGATGCTCAGGGGTTACTCCTGGCTCTGCACTTAGAAATTACTCCTGGCGGTGCTTGGGGGGGAACCATATGGGATGCCAGGAATCGAACCCAGGTCGGCCACATGCAAGGCAAATGCCCCACCCACTGTACTATTGCTCCAGCCCCGTGGGTGTACTTTAGCTGGTGCTTGCTAAGCATGAAAGACAAATGGATCCGCAGGATTATCACTGAACAAGACACAGAGGCAACAGCGCTCTTGCAGAAAGCAAAATGTGTATATCCTATGAGAGACTTCACCGTGGGAATGTGTATATATCAGACTTAGAGCCTAAAAATAAAAATCAAAACAACTCAACTTTGAAATGAAATCAAATGATATACACACTTAAAAAAAATAAAGCAAAGATCACAAGCTGTTCTTTAATCTGAAGGAGAAAACAAAACGCAATCATAGGGCGAGAGAGATAGCTCAATGGGCAGAGCAAATGCTTTGCATAAAGGAGGCCCATGTTTGATCCCAGGAAACATACAGTCCCCCGAGCATTACCAGAAGCAAACCCTGGCCACAGAGCTAGGAGTGGTCTGAGAACACCTCTGGGTAATTCCCAAAAACCAATTCAGAAGACAAAAAAAAAAGTAATCAGAGAAATACAATTTGTTGAGATACTCAGATGCTATGATGACACAGACCTAACGTTCTTTTCTCCTCCTCTTGCTCACTGCACCACACAGAAAGTCAATGCGATGCTCCATCATCCTTCAATTCCAACTCCTCCTCCTCATTCTTTCTCTTTGGATCTCTGGGCCATTCCCAGCAGTGCTCGGGCTCTGTGCTCACTCCTGGCACAGCTCGGGGGGACAGTATGTGGTGCTGGAGATAGAATCCAGGTTGGCCACATTCAAGGCAAGCGCCCTATCAGCTGTACAGTCTCTTCAACACTCCGCACCCCATTCCGATCAATCCTGACCTAGCTGAAGGGCCTCCTATCTCCCACTAAGACTCTCAAAACGCACAGCTAAGGGCTCTCCCTGCCACTGCTCTCTCCCACAGCCCATCCTCCTGGGAGAAGGTGCTGGAAGGATGCTCCGATCACAGCCTCGAGACAGTCACTCCTTCCTCAAGGGGCACGAGTGCCTCTCCATGCTCATGATTCTAAACCCTTTTAAGGCAGAGCTTCTCTGGAAATCTGATGAAGACCATCCACCTTCCCTGCAGAAAAAGACACACTACCATTCATATTCCCTTTCAGGTCCTCCAAGAGGAGTCTGGGATTACAGGGCAAAACTTAGATTCCTCTCTGTATCCCTCCTGCCTGCCCCCACACAACCCTGCCCCTTCTCTTTCCAGGGCCTCTCCTCCTGCTACATTCTCCTCTATACCCTGCATCCTTCCCATCCTGGTCCCTTCCACCCCTTTCTGCTCCCTTACACTCTTTCTCGGGCTGAGCGATAGCACAGCGGGTAGGGCATTTGCCTTGTGCACGGCCGACCTGGCTGACCTGAGTTTGATTCCTCCACCCCTCTCAGAGAGCCAGTAAGCTACTGAGAGTATCTCGCCCACACGGCAAAGCCTGGCAAGCTACCCATGACATATTCAATATGCCAAACACAGTAACAACAATTCTCACAATGGAGTCGTTACTGGGCCTGCTCGAGCACATCGATGAACAATGGGAGGACAGTGCTACAGTGCTATGCTCTTTCTCTCACGCTTCCTCTCAGCTAAGGTACCTGTGCCCCCACCTCCACCCTGCCTTTGCCTCCAGGAATACTTCCGAGCCTTAACACCAGGTCGGGGGAAATCTTCTCACATCTTGGTGCAATCCCAAACTTTCTTTCTGTGCATTTCTGTACACCAGATGCCTCCTGCCACTTCTTCATTCTGCCCTTACTCAGGGAGCTCACTCCCAGTGTGGTAACTGTGAGCTCATCAGCTACAATCACACTAGAATGAGGTGCTCAGGGAGCCGAGAGGTGTAGGGAGGGGAGATGCTGGGGACGGTGTCATCACATACACATTCAGGGCAGGTAGTCAAGGTTTCCTGGACCATCCTGGAACAGACTCCACTTTCTTAGGAAAGGGGCCTGTCCCTTCTGTCTGTATGAGGCTGACATTCACTCTTAGGGGACCAGCAGGGGTGGGTCTAAGAATTAAACATGACCAGAATTCTTCATCCTTCTAGATGAGAGAGATTTGTCCTGGGGCATAACATGTATTAAAAAATATGTGTTATATGTAAATACAAAATATATAAATATATACTTTACTTTTTAGGAGTTAGAGAGATAGTATAGCAGGTAAAGTGCTTGCCTTGCTTACTTACGCACTTGGGTTCAACCCCAGCACCCCAAATGGTCCCCTGAGCACTGTTAGGAGTGACTCCTGACCAGAGAGACAGGGGTAAGCCCTGAGCACCACCAGGTGTATCCCCAAAACAAAACAAGTAATAGTTGAAGAAGCGTGTCCCCCGGACCAGAGTGACAGCACAGCAAAGCAAGTAGTTTGCCTTGCACGTGGTAGATCCGGGTTCAATCCCTGGCATCCTATATGGTCTCCTAAGCACCTCAAGGAGTGATCCCTGAGTGCAGAGCCAGGAGTAAGCCCTGAGCACTATTGGTGTGTCACAAAAACGAAAGAAAGAAAGAAAGAAAGAGAGAGAGAAAGAAAGAAGAAAGAAAGAGAAGGAAAGAGAGAAAGAGGGAGAAAGAGAAAGGAAGGAAGGAAGGAAGGAAGAAAGGAAGGAAGGAAGGAAGGAAGGAAGGAAAAAGAAGGGTAGGAAGGAAGGAACGAAGGAAGGAAAGAAAAGAAGGGAGGGAAGGAGGGAGGGAGCGAGCCCCATCCTTGTGGCTGTGCTGATGGGGGCTGCATACAGTCAGCAGCTAGGAGGATTTCCCCACTCTCAAGTGTGTATTTGAGTGAACTGAGTATTTTTTTAATTAATTATTTTTTCCTTAAATTTTTATTAGTGAAACACCATGAGGTACAGTTGTAGACTTACAAATATTTGTGCTTGGGTTTCAGTTATA
>JAOXYA010352066.1:0-18256 GCA_028565675.1 Sorex palustris
CAATAACCAAAACAAACACAGAGAGAGAGAGAGAGAGAGAGAGAGAGAGAGAGAGAGAGAGAGAGAGAGAACGTTTTGAGCACCTAACAAATCCAACCTGATTACAAATTGGCTTTGAATTTGTAAGACATTTTGTATTGCTATATAAAGACGTTGCAATATATTAAAATATATTACATTTAACATTGTACGGTGAAGCATACTGCAGGTCTAATAGTGCAACCCTCATTTATAGCACAGATATAGCACTCTTACCCCTCTAAGCTTCTGTAAAATAGTGACAATAGGTTCCTTTAGGATTATTGCAAATAATAAATTATTCTACGGGAAGGATTTAAGTCAGTGCCAGCAATCGCTGGATAACTGGTAGAAGCTACTTTACTGTAACACGTATAATTACTATATATTACAGCAAATTAACCTCATGCATGCTTTTATAGCAGATCTTGATTAAATTTCACATGTAAAAATCTATCTTTGGAAAACTAGATAGTTCAAGGATTGGAGTGCATGCCAGAGGATTCCCTCACCAAATAGGGCCCCCACGTCTACAATAGAAAGTTACCTTTTGTGCTAGTGTCTCAGTCTAACCAAGTGGGAAACGTCTATATTTTAGTGCGTTTGAGAGAGGCTCTGTTGGTTTCAGAAGGATGCTGGAAGTTTCCGGAATGGACCAGCAGAAAGGGAGAAGCAAATTGGGATCCACCCAGCGACCCCAGGTGGTGCTCTAGGGAACACAGAGGGCCCTGGATATCTAACACACACACACACACACACACACACACACACACACACACACACACACTCACACACACACACACACACGGGTGGGCTGCACGGCAAGGCAAGGACCTTAACTCTCTCCATGGTACCCTCACAAGCACCTTTCAGCTGTCTTGTCAGCAAACATTCAAAATAGACTGCCATGTATTAACTATAATAAATATATTTTTAAAAATAAACAAAACCTTGGTAGGCTCAAAAGGGGGAATGGAAGGCTGAAGAAAGAAGAGGGACAGAGGACAGGAGACTGATTGGCCTTGTGGGGTGCTTCACCCTGCGAGCCCCAAAGAGGTCAGGGAGAGCAGAGAGCAGTGCCTTCCCTCCCCCGCTGGGGTGGAGTTTGCTCTCTTAAGAAGAGGGAAAATGGGGTGGGGGAGGGGAGTTGAGGGCAGAGCCAGGCAAAGGCATGGCAAAGAAATTGTCAGGGCCTGGAAGGCTTTTGGGGGTGGTTGGTAGGAAAGAAACTGGGACACTGCTGGTGGGACGGATGCTAGGACATTGTATGCCTAAAACTCAACTATCAGCAACTTTTAAATCACAGTGCTTTATTTAATAACATTTTCAGAAAAAAAAAGACTGAGAAAATGGTGGAGGGAAGTGAACACCTGGGTGTGAGATGTAGTGCTGGAATATTTCATGTAAACCACGGTGCCTAAAATAAAATAAAAAATTTTTAAAAAGAAAGAAGTTGTGCTCAGAGCCGTGGTCTTCTAAGCTGGAAGATCACGGACCTGTGACCCCAGTCGCACAGAAGTGATCTTTGTCCAGTGCTGCGTTCTGGCGTCCCCACCTCTCTACCCCTTCCCCACGTCCAGCAATGTGGCCGCGGCGGGGGGTGGGGGCTCACTCGCCCCCAACAAATGAGAACCAGGCTCTTGCCCTCGTTTGCTCCTCGTCGACAGTGACAAGTTCGAAGACACGGTGCCTTCGAGAAAATAGTAGCGCTTGTTCAAAGAAAAGCCGAGGAGAGCCGGGGGCTGGAGGTGACGGCAGGAGGAGCGGGGCGTGGGCGCGCGAGGCGCGGTGACAGGTGGCGCCGGCCTCCTCCCGATAGCGCCCGCGCGATCCCCCCCCCCGCCCCGGCCCCGCGTGCCGGACCCCACGCGGGTCAGCTCCAGGACAGCCCCACTGCGACCCCCGGGAAGCGGCTCCGGCGCGACCCGCCAGGGCCCGGGCTTAGCTTGGGTCCCGGAGGAGGCGGCAGACAGGTGCCGAGCGCGCGGAGCCGGCGGCGCGCCCCTCGCTGCCCTGCAGGACAGCCGGGTCTACCCCGGGTCCGCCCCCCCACCCAGTTCCGTCCCCGAGTCTCCCCCTGAGGTCCTCCCGAGTACTCCCCGTTCCCGCGTGTCCCCAATCCCCCCATCCTCCATAGTCTACCCTGAGTCCCTCCAGGTCCCCCGTTCCCCCTCCCGCGAACCCCGGATCCTCCTAGTCACTCCGGGTTCCCCTAGCCCCCCTCGGGTACCCCCAGGTCCTACCCCCGAATCCCCCCTAGTCACTCCCGGGTCTCCCTAGTCCCTCGCAGGTCCTCCGAGATTCACCCCAGAGTCCCCCTCGGGTCCCCCCCCCGGGTACCCCTTAGTCCCCCCGAGTTCACCCCGGGTCACCCTGGGTCCCCCTAGTCACTCCCGAATCCCTCCGAGTCCCCCCCGGTCCCCACTCCGGGTCCCCACCCCAAGTACCCCCCGGGTTTCCCCCGGGTCCACCCCGACTTCCCCCCCGGGTCCTCCCCGGTCCCCCCGGTCCCCCGGGTCCCCCGGGGGCGGGGCGGGCTCGGCTCCACCTCGCTCGCGCCCCGTGCGCGTCACCGTGGCGCTCCCGGGCTGATGCTCGCACTCCCGGCCGAGCGCTCCGACCGCGCGCGCCTTCCTGCGTCCTGTCGGGCCGCGGGCTTGGGTGGGCGGGGAGGGCGCGGGACGGGCGCTCCGGACCCGGCGACACCGAGAGCGTCTCTTTCAGCAGCCGGGAAGACAGGCGGTGGCCCGAGCCGCGCGGCGCTTGCTTGGGGCGCGCTCCTGACCGCCTGACGTCCCTCGGAGCGGGCAGGCATGGGGTGCTTGGGCAACAGTAAGACGGCGGAGGACCAGGGCGTCGATGAGAAGGAGCGGCGCGAGGCCAACAAGAAGATCGAGAAGCAGCTGCAGAAGGAGCGCCTGGCGTACAAGGCCACCCACCGTCTGCTGCTGCTGGGTAAGGCCGGCGCGCCGAGCGCCAAGGCCCGCGCGGGGTCGGGTGGCCGCTCGGTCGGGACTGGCTGAGCGATGTCGGGGTCTCTGGCCGCAGCCCACAGCGTTCTGTTCTGTTCATTTGTAGGGGCTGGTGAGTCGGGGAAGAGCACCATCGTCAAACAGATGAGGATCCTGCACGTCAATGGATTTAATCCCGAGTAAGGCATCCATGGATTTCGGTTTTGCGTTCAAACTGCATGGAATGGTAGCTCATCTCTCTAGCCTTCCCCAAAGCGCTTGACTCTTGATCTGGTCTTGGCTAGACCTTTAAAAATAGAAATGAATTGTTGAATCAGGTCTAGTTAGCCAGATTCTTCTGGTAGCATCTACATCCAAAAATAATTATCTTAACTTGCCTAATCAAATGTAATGTATTCGCTATTCTTGAGGGGTTGTTCTGGCAATACTTAATAGAAAGGTGTGTATATAACTTGTTTGGGACCAGTATGCCCGCACCCCACCCCCGCACTGTATGTACTTTTCTATAAAATTTATTTGCGTCTGTTTCAGTTCACAACTATCAACATATGGGGACACTCAAAACATGTCGGTTTTGCATGCAGCATTCAAGGGTTTGACCATGTATTGTGTACCCTGATTGATCGTTTATAGTAAAAATTAGGAAAGGGAAAGTCCCCCTTCCCAAATGAAATCTTGGCAGCTATTGACAGTGAATATTGACCTTGAGCGACCAAAAAAAATCCCCAAACCCCCAAACAATCTAAACTCACGCTGAGCTGGAATCCCACTCAGCTGGTTCAATTCAGTGCTAAGGCAACTGCAATTGCAATTAATGGCAATCACTTACAATTAATGGCGATCCTCTTCTAATACAGGGAAAAGAAGCAGAAAATTCTGGACATTCGGAAAAATGTGAAAGATGCTATTGTGGTAAGACCTTTTTTTTTTTTCTCTTGAAAAATGAAGCACACTGCTTTCCAAAACCAAGTGAATAGAAACGATACAATGATACAGTCTACATGGCTATTCCAAGTGTTACATTGATCTGTTTTTTTTTTCTTTACCCCGTTTTAGACAATTGTTTCAGCAATGAGTACTATCATCCCTCCAGTACCTCTGGCCAATCCAGAAAACCAGTTTCGATCAGACTACATCAAGAGCATAGCACCCATCACTGACTTTGAATATTCCCAAGTAAGTAAGCTCTTCCTGAAATATTAGAGATGTGCAGAATAGAAGCACTTGTCATAAGGTTGTTCACTGAGAATCACTGTCAGTATTGCTATATTAGTAACTTCGTTCAAAGCTTAAGAGCACTGCTTTATTCTGTACCAGAATATATACATTTGTTTAAAATATTAGAGACTTGAGGCTGGAGTAATACTACAGCGGGCAGTGATCGACCCAGGTTCAATCCCCAGCATCCCGGATAATCCCTCAAGCACCACCAGGAGTAATTCCTGAGAGCAGAGCCAGGAGTAACCCCTGAGCATCACCAGGTGTGAACCAAAAAGATAATAAATAAATTAATAAATATTTAAAAATAAAATGTTAAGGACTGTGAGGTTATAAGAAAGGCTTTTGTGAATATATTGGTGTAAAGGTAAAATACATTTTTTTAGGAAAAAATTGAGAGTACTTTTTCCTTTCTCTGTGTGTGTGTGCGCGTGCATGCATGTATTTATATGTACATTCATATGTATTTCTAAATTCACAATTCATCCCCCAGATAATAAAAAATACAAGCATAAATTATATAAGTACTTTATGGTATGTAATACCCTCCATGGGAAAGGATAAATTCAGTTTACTCTTAGAATGCTATCCTTCAGATCAAATGACAAGAGAATGTGTGTCATGATAAATAATATTACTTTGTTCTGAACATTTGCAAGATAATTTGCTTCATTCCCAGTATTTGGGATTGATTTCTTAATCCCCGGATGACAGTACTGCTTGTGCAAATGGATGATTTGAATATTCATCTTCTCTCATTGGGTAGAGATATGTTTCTTTAAAACATTTTTGTTGATTATTTGGGTGAACAAGTTTCCATGGGAAAAGTATTAAATTTCTTAGGAAGTTATTGGATTGTGTTAAAAGAGCATATTCATGTGTGTGCATGTGTGCTGAACAATAATCACCTTTCAGTGTCTTCACTGCTTGGCATAGTGGCCTTAGGACAATTTTCCTGCTTTGAGCACATCTTCATGGGAAGCAGATGCAGATCCCAGTGCACAGTAGCACAAGGTCCTTGCATGCTCTGACTGAATTTCACCTTTCTTCTCTATAGCCGAGTGTGGTTGTCCGATAGGTTCTGCATCAAGACAGCAGAAAAGAATTATTCCTCGGAAAGGCTTTGGTTCCAAGCCTTTCACATGATTGTGTGTGTGTGTGTGTGTGTGTGCGTGTGTGTGCATTCCACTATCACCAGTGAGGTCCTTAGAATTTATAAAAAGGAGGGGGTTGGAGCCATAGCACAGTGGGTAGGACGTTTGCCTTGCACACGGCCCACCCGCATTTGATTCCCAGTATCCCATTTGGTCCCCCGAGCATCACCAGGAGTAATTCCTGAGTGCATGAGCCAGGAGTAACCCCTTTGCAACCCTTGGTGTGACCCAAAAAGCAAAAAAAAAAAAGGAATTATATATGGCAAACTAACTTAGCTAGAAAGTGAATGTAGAGAATCCTGTTTTACAAACTGTGTTTTTAATGGTTGGTTTGGACAGGAGAGAGAGAAATGCTGGGTGTAGGACGGTGGGCCACAATAATGATTCAGCTAAATGAGATAGAGGGTGTCCTCCCCCATGGCATGGAAGTCATCCATAATGACAGATTCCAAGATGAATTCAGGGGACGTATTTTGACCTGTACAGACATATATTTGAGTTTTTAGTTTTGTTGTGTCATGTTTCCATAAATGTTACTATAAAACAACATATGTATGTATGATTTTGAAGCAAAGTTCTTTTTATTGAGAAATTAGAATACTGATGTATTAATCAATCATGTAAGTTCTTTTGTAACAAACTCATACATCAGAAGGGATCCCATATTCGATTCAGAAATTAATCATTTCTTTATTACTCCAAGGTAATCAAAGCACCTAATCTGTGGAAGTGTTTTCATAAGTATTTTTTGGTTTTCTTCCCCCTACCAACTTTTTTGGCTTTGAAGTCACTCACTCTCAGGGATAACTCTTAGTGGGTCTCAGGGACCATATAGGGTGCCGGGGATCCAACCTGGGTTGGCTACATGCAAGATGACCTCCCAAGCAGTGTCCAGGAGGTCCTGGGGCTATTCCCAATAATACTTGACCTAACTGCATGGGCCTGGCAGTTGGATGCTTAGACCCGAGGTTGCAGTGCTGCTGGGGCCCAGCAGTGCTGGGGTGGGGGGTGGGGGCATGCAGTGGTGGCATGGCACTGCAGGCGGGCCCAAAGTGTATAGTATGCACTCCAGCCCTTTGAACTCTGCACCCAGCCTCCAAACATTTCCTTTGAATTCACCTATCTATGAATTCACTTAGACACATGAAAGCTATATATAAATAATTTTTAGAACTCTTAAGTTGATAAATGAAAGAAAATTAGGAACCAGCATATGCTTTTATTTAAAAAAAAATTTTAACGTCAATCTATTGCACGTGTCTTTGTTCAAGTCAAGTGCAGTTGTGTTCATTTATAAAAAATCCAATACGTGTAAATGAGGAAATTAAACATCTAAATGTATTTCTGAAATGCTATTTTAATTTTAATATGCATTTGATTTTTCAGTAATATTTATACTATAGTGCCCTGAAATACTCCTGTAATTTATTCTATTTTTAAATACTTGGTAAATTTGGATAAAATTTACTTTTATTTTAAGAAAACATAAATATTATGAAAGTTACTAAATTACTAGATCAACTAAATTATTTGTCAGTTAAGCTAACTTACTTAACCTATTAAAAGTGAATACTAATTTACTAAATCCAGTACTTATTTGAGATTGAATCCTTAAGAAAGTCTTTCAGTGTCACAATCGAATTCTTGAAGATTTTAGGTTTAATTTCCTATAGACATAAAATACTTTCTGAACTAAACTAATCTTATTATTAGAAGTTAATTTCAAAGCTCTATCATTAAGAAAATAGAAGGAAATTAATTTAGAATTCTTCATGAGATTGCTTGTTTTAATAAAATATCTAAACTTGCCTTAGAGGTGTAAAATTTTTCTCTAAAACTATCATATTTGGGTATACTTTTCCCCCTTCATTTGAATTTCATATGAATTATAGGAATCTTAACTTGTAACAGAAAGGACAGCATGAATAGAGACTAGTTCCTGTCACAGTAAGTGTTGGTAGGGCGGTCACAGAAATATTAGGGGCCAGGGGTCAGAGCAATGATATAGCAGGTAGGGTGCTTGCTTTGCATGCAGCCAACGAGGTTGGATCCCCAGTACAACATGTGGTTTCGTGAGCCCCTTGTTTTTGGAACTTAGCTTCAAAATCAGAACCATACACACGCTGTTTCATAGTAACGTTTATGGAAACATAACAAAACAAAACTTAAAACTCAAATATATGTCTGTACAGGTTAAAATGCATCCCCTGAATTAATCTTGGAATCTGTCATTATGGGTGACTTCCATGGCATGTAAAATATCAGAGCATGTGGGGACGACACCCTCTGTTTGAGCTCCAGTGTCCCATGCATTCCCCCGAGCACTGCCAAGAGTGATCTGAGCTCAGAACCAGGAATAAGCCCTGAGCATCACAAGGTGTAGCCCACGTAACGGCCAGTCCTCCTGGGCAAGTCTGCACTGACTCGGGAAGCTTTCTGAGAGTTCTGAGATGTGCAACTGTGTGATCAGATTGTGTTTCATCAAGATCACTCTGGTTATGGATAAAGAATGGATTATATCAAGGCAAGACTTAAGTAGGGTGACTGTTTGGGGGACAGTTGTAGCGATCCAGGTGAAAGCTGGACAGTTGGCTGTGGGGAGGTATGTTTAACCGGCAGTTGTTTATTCACCATTTTGTTCTTATGTTAAAATCTGAAACCTTAGTTGTCTTTGCTCTGGATAGGACTCCCACACACTGGTTTCTACCACGACTTGTCATACAGCTCTTTTACATATGAAGTGGTGGAGAATAAAGTTTTATGTGATGGTTGGACAAGTATGAATCACATGATCATTTATAACATAGGAAAACTATCATGGCTGCCCTGGCAACCCCGCACATCTTAAATCCGGCCAGAAAACAACAACAACAACAAAAAAGCTCTTATTGTTTGAAATTAATTTACTTAATTTTTTCTTTTAAAATGTAGATATTTGCGTGTTTCCAATTGTGTTTTGCTAGGGTTTTTTTTTTTTAAAAAAGGGGTAGAGGATACAACTGAACAAGAAATGTGAAAGCAGTCTGATCTATTGATCAGTGCCATCAACTCGGATATTCCCAAGTTGACGTTCTAGTAGAATTACATCAGCACAGAATTTATCTGTATGATTTAAGTATCAGGCCAGAGGGCGCCGCCTACCTTACTGCTAGCAAGTCTTCGTGGGGAGAAGTAAGGCCTGCTTAGCCTAGTTCCACAGTGGTCTAAAAATGTGGCCACAGCCATTGCCCTGCCACTTGACAAAGGGAAGCAGGGCAGAAGCAGGGCAGGGACGCCTGGGTCAGCTCCTGGGAGGGCAGATGAATTTGTCCAAAAAGGAGTCAGAAACTTCCAGCTGTGCCTGTCTGTGTCCTTGTGAATATTCCAGAAGCCACGTTAGTGGCCTGCCCTGTGTTTTTTATATTTTTATTTGAGGGGAAGGCCTCCCCAGAATCGCTCCCAGCAATACTCAGCTTGCTCTGTGATGTTGACTGGTCAGTGTTTGGGCCATGCAACGTACTGCTTAGCTGGCACTGAGACACCGGAGCTCCAGGCAGCAGCATTGGGGGAATCGTGGAAGGAAGGGGGTGGGAGGGTAATGAAGTGACAGGATGGAGCTCCCTGCATGCCCCAGACTGAAGCCCCCACAATGGGTGGGCCACTGTCTGAGGCTCAGCAGCGTGGGAGAATGGCGGCTGCTGGCATCGGCAGGTGGAGAAGCAAACTCCGCTCCTTCTCACAGCGGCGCTGTCCTTGGTTGGACTGGGCACTTGACAAAATCCCTCTGAGTGCCTGTTCATTTGGCATCTAAGGCAATCTTTTGTCCCCTCGCTGAGGAGCTGTGGGTGGGTGGGGACAGGGCACAGGCACAGAGAAGGCCTCACCCACACAGCACAGCAGTAAATGAACACTCCCATGCCAGAGGAGATTCTGTTCCTCTCTAAAGCAACCATCCTGTTCTTTGCCCTTTGACATCATGCTTTAATGTGTTTGAAAAGAAACATGAGCAAGTGGGAGATGGGGAGGGGGTGGGGGTGCCACTGTGTGCTCCACAGCAGTTCTGAAGCTAAGATCTGTCCATGTGACCTTGAGGAGGTGAGGCGCCTTGGGTCACTCCCCCATGGGATGAGGCAGGCCTTGGGGTGTTGCTGTGGGTGCTGGGTCCCAAACCACCAGCTGGGGGGCTTGTTCCACGGAAAGGACAGAGGCCTCAGGAGACATGCTGGCACCAAGCTTCGGGAGTGGGTGTGGGGCCTGGAGGTAGGCACGATGCTTCAGAGCCCCTGATGGGTGTCCTCGAGTGTGTGAAGCATGCTGCGACCCTGTCTCAGGTAAGACTCTGGAGCAGTATCACCCAGAGAGCAGTGCTCCTGCCTGAGTATCCCGCCACCAGGGGTGTTAGGAATGTCATATGCATTAGTACCTGAAGCAGGGACAGCACAGGAGAAGCTTCTAAACTAGTGTCACTGTCGTCAACTACAGCGACAGCTCTGGAGCTGGCTTGGGACTGGGTGTCTGGCCAATCTCACCCCGCCCTACTGGTCTCCCCAAGTCCTACTTTCCCATGCCTCATGGCCTGCCTGGGGTGTGTCTCCAATATCCCAACAGGGGTGGGGAGGGGGCTAGTGACTGGCAGCCCCAGCTGCTCTGTGCCCCCCACCCTCATGTGTCCACGGAGCACCCCTGTGAAAGCCCTCTCAGGCCACCTCTGGACAGGCTTCTCCCAGCAGCCTCACACTCCAGGCCTCTCCTCTTTTTCTACCTATTTTCAGTTAAATGTTCCTTTTGTTTTCTTCTTTGACTTTCAAATTTTGTATTTTTATTGAGAGATGCTTTTTGCCCCTTCTTCAATCTATTAGAGGCTCCATAATTTTCTTTCCTTTCTTTTTTTATTTTTTTAGTTTTGGGGTCACACCTGGTTATGCTCAAGGCTTCCTCCTGGTTCTGCATGTAGGAATCACTCCTGGTCAGGCTCAGGGAGCTGCCAGGGATCTAACCCAGGCTGGACACATGCAAGGCAAGCACCTTATCCGCTATACTATCTCTCCAGTCCTCTATAATTTTCAAAAGCCTTGATAATAGAGTTTCAAGCCTGTGGTATTCCAGTGCCACACCCATAGTCTGTAACTCACTTTCTTCTTCCTCCTCTCACTGTCTCTGCCTGTCTCTGTCTTGCCCTTTCATTCTGTGCTTCCCCTTAGCTGCAGGTTGTCCAAGGCCTTCTATTTGCTCACCTGTATTTGCAAGATCTCTGTTGCATTTTTTATTGTTTTGTTGTTGTTGTTTGGGGGCCACATCTCGCAGTGCTTATGGCTTATTCCTGGCTCTGAACTTAGGGGTCATTCCTGGCAATGCTCAGGGGCCTATATGGGGCGCTGGAGATTGAACCCAAATTGGCTACCTGCAAGGTAAACACCCTATCTGCTGTACGATAGTAGCACTGTAGCACTGTTCTCCCATTCTTCTTTGATTTGCTCGAGCCAGCACCAGTAACATCTCCATTGTGAGACTTGTTGTTATTGTTTTGGCATATCGAATACGCCACGGGGGGCTTGCCAAGCTCTGCCGTGAGGTACAATAGTAAAATACTTAAATATCCTAGTACAATACTTAACTATCGACTTGTTTATTTCATTATTAATTTTGGTTTTGGGGCCTTACCTAAGGGTGTGCAGGGATTGCTCCTGGCAGGGCTCAGAGTTCTCTTTGTGGTGTTGGGGATCAAACATGAGCGGCTGCATGCAAGGCAAGTATCTTGCCTGATGTGCTATCCATCCATACCTTCCTTTAACATTTTTAATCCTAAAAAAAATTTTAATGAGATGTAATAATTTTTTTCCTTGTCTAAGTGCTTCTCCCCTGCTTTTCTGAAGTTTCCAGGAAGTGCTGACTCCTGTGGCTTAGGTTCCAGACCACCATGCTGATTTCATAGATGAAAACATGGTGTGTGTGGGAAACATAATACTCATGGAGCAACACGGGCCATCTTGTCTTATTATTCCAGCTGCGGAAATGGCAGCAGAAAGGAAGGGAGCTAGTAGTCAGCCACTGATTCTAAGTTTGTTGATTTCTTAGTTGTGACTGGGGACTCTGGCAGGGGGGCACAGAGGGAACTTTTCTTCCCTGACTTTCTTCTCAGTAAAAAAAATTTATAATGAAATGGCCAGTGGACAGCAGTCATTAGTGGATTAACACTGATGATCCCAAAGACTTTTTGGCCAAAACCAAGTTTTGAAAGATATTTTTGAGGATGGAAGGAGGCACGTTAGTTCCTCTATGTCCCCCAAAAAACATGTCTAAGGATAGGATATGAATGCAAAGAGCACTATATTTTCTCAGAGAGCTTATAGTCCATAGAGATGACAGACTTATAAACACGTCTGTGAGATGTGACTGTAGGGAGCTATTGGAAGTGGGTTGGGAAAGCAGGTAGGGAACCATGAAGAACAGAAAGAATGAAGGGAGAAAGAGGGCTGGCCAATAAGGGCCTATGTTCAGAGCTAGAGAGATAGTACAGTGATAGGTCATTTGCCTTGCATGCAGCCAAGCCAGGTTCGATCCGCGGTATCCCATATAGGTGCCCTGAGCACTGCCAGGAATAATTCCTGAGTGCAGAGTCAGGAATAACCCTTGAACATCACCAGGTGTGCCCCCCCCCGCAAAAAAATAAAAATAAAAATAAAAACAAGGCCCTTTGTGGGGCTGAAGTGATAGCACAGCGGGTAAGGCGTTTGCCTTGCACGCGGCCTGACCGGGGTTCGATCCCCAGCATCCCATATGGTCCCCCAAGCATGGCCATGAGTAATTTCCTGAGTGCATGAACCAGGAGTAACTCCTGTGCATCGCTGGGTGTGACCCAAAAAGCAAAAAAAAAAAAGGCCCTTTGTGATTGGACAAAGGGTTTGGTCCCCTCCTCAATGATAAACAGATGTTCTTGTCATGGAGTGATGAAAGGCAAGTTGCCACTCATCTGCCCCTGGAATGGTGCTGAGAGAATTTGTCATTTAGGCAAAAGACATTTCCCCAGTGAGAAACCCACTTTGGGGCCCTAAAGCATGTATGCCAGAATAGTGAAAAGGAACAGAGCCCCCGCTGAGAGCAGTTTTCCCCTACTCCATTCTGCAGGTCTGGCATGCTAGTGAGAGGAACTCCAATCATTGTAAGAAATATTTCAGCTGTACTAATTGTACTGAGTTATGCTAAAGATCATATTGGGAAATTTTACTTTTTCCTTGAAATTGTATAGGAAGTGGTATTCCTAACAAATGACAACTTTTTGTTTTGTTTTGTTTTGTTTTGTTTTCTGCCTGGGAAGGCACTTACTTGGGCTACACCACAGACAGCTGCTCCAGGAAACTTGCTTTGTCAGGGACCAACCCAGCCCTCCCAAACACAAGCCTGCATTCAGCTCTTTGAACTATCACTGTGGCCCAAAACTTTTTATTTTGTTTTTGTTTGGGGACACACATAGAGGTTCTCAGAGATTATTCCTGTTTCTGCTCTCTGAATCTCTCCTAGGGGGCCATAGGTCCTGCCAGAGATCCAATCCACATCAGCTGTGTACAAAGCATGTGCCCTAGCCATTGTATACTATCTCTCTGGCCCAATATTTTTTAACTGAAACACTGTAGGGTAGGACATTACAAAGCTATTCATGATTGGGTTTCAGTCATACCATATTTCAACACCCATCCCTCCACTGGCCACCAGTGTACATTTCCGAGCACCAATGTCCCCCGTTTCCCTCCCACCACCCCTCAACTACCCCTTCCTCTGGCAGCCTGCCTCTATAGGAAGCACCTCTCTCTTCTCTCTCACTCTCCTCTCTCTCCCTTTCTCTCTCTCTCCTTTTCAGCATTATAGTTTGCAGTACAGATACTGAAAAGTAATACTGTATATCACTTCACCTACTTTAACACTCAGTTCTTGTCCATAGTGATAATTTTCAGCTATTATTGTCATACTAATTCTCTACCTTACCTACCCTCTGTCCCCCAAACACTTGTGTTAACTTCCCACCATTGACCAGTCCTCAGGCTCCTGTTGTCCCTGGCCTTGAATATTAGTTTCATATTGTTACTTTTATATCCCACAAATGAATGTAGTTATTCTATATCTGTCCCTCTCCTTTTGACTCGTTTCACTCAGCATGATACTCTCCATGTCTGTCCATTTATAGGCAAATTTCTTGACTTCATTTTTCCAAACTGCTGTGTAGTATTCTATTGTATAGATGTGCCAAAGTTTCTTTATCCATTTATCTGTTCTTGGACAATCAGTTTGTTTCCAGATTCTGGCTATTGTGAATAGTGCTGCCGTGAACATAGAAGTGCAGTTGGTGTTTCTGCTGTGTGTTTTGGGGGCCCCAGGGTATATTCCCAGAAGTGGTATTTCTGAGTCAAATGGAAGCTCAGTTTCTAATTTTTTGAGAAATGTCCATATTGCTTTCCAAAGAAGTTGGGCCAGTTGGCATTTTTCACCAACAATGAAGGGAAGTCCCTTTCTCCCCACATCTATGCCAGTACTGGTTGTTCTTGTTCTTTTGGATGTGTGCCAGTCTCTGTGGTGTGAGATGATAGCTCGTTATTGTTTTAATTTTCATCTCCCTGATGATTAGTGATGAAGAACATTTTTTCATATGCCTTTTGGCCATCTGAATTTCTTCTTTGAAAAAGTTTTTGTTCATTTCTTCTCCCCATTTTTTAATGGGATTGGATGTTTTTTTCTTGTAAAGTTCAACCAGTGCCTTTTATATCTTTGATATTAACGCCTTATCAGAAGGGTTTTGGGTGAATTCCTTACCCATTCTGTAGGCTGTCTCTGTATCTAGGTGACTGTTTCTTTTGAGGTACAGAAGCTTCTTAGTTTAATGTAGTCCTGTTTATCTTTGTTTCCACTTGCTTCAGTGGTCTTTCATCTTTGAAGATGACTTTAGCTTTAATGTCATAGTGGGTTTTGCCTCCATTTTCTTCCATATACATTATGGATTTGGATCTGTTGTGGAGGTCTTTAATCTATTTTGATCTGACTTTTGTGCATGTTGTTAAAGAGAGGTCTGAGTTCAGTTGTTAAATGTTGGGATACTGCTATTTATTCAGCCATTAATTAAGCTGATTGAATTAGGCATGAACTCCACATTACTTTTATTTTATTGAATCACTGTGAGATACAGTTACAAAGCTTTCATGTTGGAGATTCAGCCGTATAATGATCGAACACCCATCCCTCCACCAGTGCACACTTTCCACCACCAGTATCCCCAGTATATACCTTCCCCCATCCCAGTCCTCACCCTGCCTCCATGGCAGGCAGTTTTCCCAATACTCTCTCTCTATTTTGGGGGCATCATATTTTGCTTGAATTTTCCCACTATCATTCAAGCCTGCCTGCCAGGGGCAGATATTAGATCATTTATCTTCTGTTGCTCATTTTGAATATCTTGGGTGCCGTGGCTGCGTGCTTCTGGAATTCTAGATTGTAAATGGTTGGTTTCCAGAGACATTTTTGTAGGGCACTAATCCATTTTGGATTCAATTGGGCATCTCTGGACCAGGGCTGTTGGTGCATTAAGATGGCATCCAGAGGCACATTGTCAGGGTGACAGCCAGACTGACGAGCAGGCGAGGAGCTGGGGAGGGATAGCCCAGCGCCTCTGCTGCCATGCGGCATGGAGACTTAGGCCTGGAACCCACATACCTGGGCCTTGCTTGTGGAAGCTCTTGGTCTCCGGGATTCTCTCCGGAATAGGCTTGGGTTCTTTTTTTTTTTTTTTAATGTGTTGGCTGTCTAGTTTTCCCAACAACACTTGTTAAAGAGCTTTCCTTGTTCTGATTGATATTTCTTGCTTTCTTATCAAAGATTAAGTGATCATATATTTGAGGGTCTGTGTCAGGACTTTCAGCTCTATTCCATTGGTCTGCATGGCCCTACATTTTTAAACTTACTTTGTGCTTACCAAAGTAGCACAAAGAACTTTCACAAAACTGAATGAAACTTTGTCCCATTTCACCACAGTTCATGCTTTTAACACATCTGCTTTCTCATTTTCTCTATGCTTACACATTTTTCAATTTTGGGGGGAGGGGTGTCAGACTCAGCAGTGCATGGGTGTCTGTGCAGTGCCAGAGATTGATCTGGAGTTCCCCAATGAAAAACATGCACTCCAGTGCTTACAGCCAACTTCCTGTCACCAATGGAATAATGTTTGAATTGAGATAGCACTGGTTTATTAGACTGTTTAAGTTTCAGTTGTACATCACTACAAATCAACACACACAACACACACATATATACATATATACACATATACATATACATACACACACGCATATATATATGTATGTCTGTTCATGTATGTTCACCAGTAGTTGTTACCATGCAGTTGACCCCTTTTATCCAATTTACCCACTGCTCTTCTGGCTTTGCTTCTATAACCACTAATTTTGCCTTATAATCTAAAAGGTTATCTTCATTAGGATTCAGCTCAAGACCAGAAACAAAAGTGGGAGATACTGAGATGGTGGTCCAGAACTAGGGAGACACTTGAACTTGCATGTGGATATGTTGGCAGAAATTCAGGGGGAGGTGGTTGGGAGAGCAGTTATCCAGCTGGACCAGGTGAGACCCAACAGGCCTATCCCTGGAGGATGAAGGTGTTAGGGAGCAGGCAGCACATCTTCTTCAGGGAAGGGAAGAGAGAGGAAAGGTTAGACATAAAAGCCTTAAATCTAGAAAGTTTTGGCTCCAAGCCTACAGAGCTTTCACTTGACCATGGAGTCTTGGTGATCTGCGTGTGAACCATCTGTCTGAAGTAATAGGAGGAATGTGAATATTTCTGGGTGAGAACTTTGCTTGTGACTTAGGGTTCCACTCTCAGAGTTTCTCTGTGTCTCTTGTCTGCTTTTTCTTCTATGTTGTAGAAGGATGAGCCTCATGTAAACCCATCACGTTCTATGAGTGAGGGTGTATTCCTTGTCTTCTAGAAAAACAGATATTTTTTTCCTGTAAGTGATTTAGTGTGAGAGACAAAACTGTATCATGAAGAAGTTAAGAGAGAAGCTGGGACTTGAGGATAAAGAGATAATTTAGAGCAGTCAGAACTTTAAAGGGATGTCTGCTGGTAGGGTGTCACAGAGACAGAAGAGATCATAAGGATTCACGAGTTTCCTACTCTTTCTATTCATTGACCTGATTGGAGAGAGGTAAATTATAATGGCAAGAAAGAAGGGAGGAATATGGGACACTCGCTCTTAGGTTGCTGGCGTTGTCAAAGGTTCCACAGAGCTCAATTTGTGTGGATTCTAGATGACAAGGCATCACCTTGCTCTTTTGCTGTTGGTGACAACAGTAACCAAGAAGGGGTAGAAATGAGAATCTCTTTCTCATTCTCTGAGAATCACATGCAATTCCAAAGATTGAAGGTGCTTTAGAACATACAGGAAGAAGGGCCACAGACATAGTACAGGTACAGGGTACAGGTACAGGGTACAGGTACAGATAGTACAGGGTGTAAGGGTTTAGTCCCTGGCATTCATCGTTTTGTGTGGCCCCAAACCAAGCCAAAACCAACAGAAAAGAACATGCAGGAGACCCAGAAATGCTTGAGAGGGATTTCCCAAATAGCCCACTTGGGATAGGGGCAAAGTTAAAATTAGGTTAATTTTTAAAGATGACAGGGGAATATCCTGAACACTTTTTAGATATTTTCACTTCTAAACTTTCAGTGTCTAGCTTTTTTGGCTAAATATGTCATTAAAATGATGATAGTTAAGAGTTATTGAATATTCATTATGTGTCATTCATCATGATAAGCACTTATTTTGAATTATATTATATGAATTTTCTGTGGCACTCCACTGTTCACAGAACAAAACATACTTCTCTTTACCAAGAACTTCATGGTCTAATTCAAGTCAACTCAGTTTGGTAGCTTTCCCATCACTCTAACTTTTGCAATCTTTGCTTCTGTCGTGTTTCCCGAACTATTTGCAAATTTTCTTACACTCTTCATTTCTTCCACTCTTTCCCTTCCTTCCTGTTTTATTCTATTATTTTTAGCCAAGACCAGTTGAAGTAATGATTCTCCTTAATTATGACCAGGTCTTCGATGCTAGTTCATTTAAAGAAAATATCTGCAGATATTTCCACGAGAGTGCCATGGCCAGGCAGGTGGAGCTGATGAGAGATGCTCAGAAAAAACCTGGAAACTCTTTAGAGAATTATGAATCCACTGTTCATTACTTCATTCCTTCTGTGAATATTTTTTGAGCAGCACCAATAAGTTTGTGGCATAATTTGGACATAATGGGTGTAAAGCATTTAAATACCAGAAAACAGCTATAAGAAACTTAAGAGGGGCACACTTGTTATGAGAGATGAAAGGAGGACTTTTATCCTGGATACCGGGGATATTTTCTGAGGTGATCTGATTTGCGCCCAGAAGAAGAAGTTATAGACATGTATAAATATAATAGGAAAGGAAGTACATGTGGAGTTGATAAGGAGGATGATTGGGTGTGTGAATTGTGGGCGATGTGTCAATGAGTGAAAAGAAATAGCAGTAAGATCATGGAACTGCGTTAGGTGTGAGATGCACAGAAGCATCTATAGTTAGATCTATATGGTTATCTCTCCACCGAAAATGTAAAGGCTTGCCTTCCTTGTTCAAATCCATTAAACAATACGTTAAAACAACTATTGATACAAAATTCACATCTTAGTATGTATTATAAATAATTAAGAGATGAATTAATCTACAGGGGAGGTTATTTCTAGTCTACATGAAAATGCTACAATATTTTATAAAAGGGATTGAGCATTCATGGACTTTACTATCTGCCTCCCATTTGACCCAGCAACACCACTCCTGGGAATATATCCCAGAGAGGCAAAATTGTATAGTCGAAGTGACATCTG
>JAOXYA010352168.1:0-18255 GCA_028565675.1 Sorex palustris
ACAAAGTCTCCAATGGAGACGTTACTGGGCCCGCTCGAGCAAATCGACGAACAACGGGAGGGCCTTTACCTTACCTTACCTTATATGAAGAAAAGGATTGTCTCAGCTTGAACATGTTGATATCTGTTCAATTTCTCAAAAAAAACCCTATTTAACTTTCAAAAAAAAGGAAGAGAATCATCTCAAAATATTAAATAAAAAACAATTTCCATTTTCTCTTGTTTTTCAGTGTGTTTTCTGATATCTTCAGATAATGTGTCTTTGAAATTCAAACATAAGCCTTATTCTCATAACACTTGGGTTCTTGTTTCAGCCAACTTTAAACATCTGTGTTTAAAATTAAACCTTCTCTTTTCCCATGACTGGAGCAATAGTACAGCGGGTAGGGCATTTGCCTTGCACACACAAAAACTGGGTTTGATTCTCAGCTTTCCATATGGTCCCCTGAGCACCACCAGGAGTAAATAAATCCTGAGTGCAGAGCCAGGAGCAACCCCTGTGCATTGCCAGGTGTGACAAAAGCAAAAAACAAACAAAAAAACCCCAAAAAACAAAAAACCTTTTCTTTTCCTCAGCTTTGCCTTTTTTTTTCCTTGTAGATCGAATTATTATCAATGGCTTCCATTAAAGGATTTTAAAGAAATGACTTCATCTGTTACCTAGAATTCCATGTGTGTTCTCTAAAGGTAGGTTTTACTGCCACTATACTTTCCTCTGAGGGCACTGGCTCTCTGGATTCATTTTCTGTTGATTCATAATAAATCACTCACAATTAATTCAAACACAAATTTATTATCTTACCAGACCTGTGTATTAGTGGTCCAGCCACAACTTAACCCAGTCCTCTTCAGACTCTTTCATAGGTTCAACCAAGATGGAGACCCTTTCACAGTCTTACACAAACCATCAACAAAATGTTGGCGGAGGAGCCAGTCAACTCAAGTCTCAAAATGGGAAGGATTCACCTCCAAGCATGCCCATATGCATATAGGTCAAATTTAGCTCTTCATGAGCCATGAGACTCTGTTCTTCAGTGATGACTGGCCAGGGGTCTCAGTTCTTTGCCACGTGGACCTCTTTCACAGGCTAACTTGCTTCATCAAGGCAAGTGTATGGGTTTGATGATGTGCTCCAAATTCATAAACTGATATCCCAACCTGGGCCATCACAAGGCAATCTTATTTCTAAATAGGGTCATTGTAACTGTAATTTGTTAATATTAAAGTCCTCAGAATATGTGTGTGTGGTGAGGGAGGGGGAGGAGGCTAATCCAAGATGGGCTGACATCTTTAGAAAATGGAGAAATTGGGACACCTAAACATACATATAGAAAAAATACCATGTAAAAATAAAGAGATTAGGGTGATATCTCTACAAGTCAAAAAATGTCACCAGTTGCCAGCAAATGACTAGGAACTAGGGGAGAGGCATGGAACAGATTCTTCCCTACAACTCTCAGAAGAAACCAAAATTGCACACACATTGCTTTGGAATTTTTAGATTCTAGAACCCGAGACAACACACTGCTGTTATTGAAGCCACTCAGTCTGAGGTGGGACTTGTCTTTTCTTTCTCTCCCTTCTCTTTTTTCACCCATCCCCCTCTTTTTTTCCTTCCTCCCTCCTTCCTCTTTCACCTTCTTCTTTTTCTTCTTTTCCTCTTTATTATTCTATTTAGCTTGTCAAAATGTATATATGCAGAAGGAACAGGTGAGGTACAACCAATGAATAGTCACATGATGAACAGTCATATAATCACAACTACATCAAGAAACAAAACATTGGGTCTTTAAAATTTTTTTAGTGAAGAAGGTAGGTTTTATTCAGAAAGATCTGAGGGGAAGAGAGGGGGGAAGGGAGGGAGGAATAGAAGGAGGGATGGAGGGAGAGAAAGAGAGAGAGAGAGAGAGAGAGAGAGAGAGAGAGAGGAATACATATTTGAGAGAGAAGATAGATTTCTCTAGAGTGGAAATAACCAGGCAATGAAACATCGAGGCAAGCAAACATACATGTTCAGAGAGCAGGGACTTGAATAGCAAAATGAAATAAAGCATTATTGGTACCATGTGTCTGTCTTTCTCTTTTACTCAGAGTTATTATTATTCCCAGAAGCTAACAGCTGAGACTGTTTTTTTGCCATTTTTGTTCTTAATAGAATTGTGCAAAATGGGCATTGCAGTTTCCAAAATGGCCTCCAGTGATCCTTAGTCCTTGCTTTCACGATCCTTGACCCTAAGCCTTTCTATAGGGCCCTCCACAGAGTATCAGGGCTGCTCTGTGTGGCCCATGGGATAGAACATTAGTGAGGGCGTGTCACTTCCAACACTGTCATAAAAGCTTTCTTCTTTTTCCCCCTCTTCCTCCTCTTTTTGTTCAGGAGCCATAGAGGCTGTTCATGGGCGGCGACTCTGGGTTTTGTTGGGGTGGGGAGGAAAGTCAGGACCTATTTCTGACTGTGTTCAGGAGTGACAATGGCAGTGCTTGGGGATACAGTTCTGGGGATGGAATCGGTGTTTATTGTATACAAGGTTAAGTGCCTTAGCCCCTTTCTCGTACTATCTGACCAGTCCCTGAATGTTCTTATAAATACATTTTGGTAAATGTTTATTTACTAAGTATGGAATTCTGGGTCATAGATGAGGTTTATGGTTTTGGTAGACACTACTTAGTAGGATTCAAAGAATATTTTAAAACTTACATCCCCTCTAGTACACTTAAGAATTTCACTTGATGGAGCCAAAGGGATAGTACAGCAGCTAGGGCATTTGCCTTGTATATGGCTGACCCAAGTTTGATCCATAACATTCTATTTGGCCCCCTGAGCATCACCAGAAGTAATTTCCAAGTGCAGAGATATAAGTGACCCTGAGCATTGCTGGGTGTGACTCAATGTTCCCCTCCCCTCCCCCCCCCAGCCCAACACACAAACACAAGGAATTTCACTAGATCCAGGTCTTTACAGAATCTGGTGTATTTATCTTTGAGATATGTGGCCAGCACTACTCTGAAAGTTAAGAATCAAAGAGGGACTCATCTCTTTCTTCATTCTTTATAATCCTCAGATTTTCTCAGACACATGGTCATTCTGATCTCCCCCATTCTCCACTCCAGCCTCCTCCCCATCACTTTCCTAAAACACAGTCCCAGACACTCCAGTGAGCGGTGCTTTGGCCACTCTTGGAAAACTAGAGTATTCTTAGCTTTGAAGACAAAAGAACAGAGAGAAATCCAACATGGCTGCTGTCTTCCCTGGTTACCCTCCTTTCTTCTTTCCCTCCAACTCTCTTATTTCTTAAAATGGTTCCTTCTCATCAAACATCACAACAAACTCAGGACTGTTTCTTTGCATCTTCGTTTCTTTATGACAGGTACTGTAACTTTTTTTGAGTTATACAAAACTTTTTTGAAGTTATCATTGTATTCTTTCTTCCTGACAATTTTTTGGTTTCTTTTTAAGACCCTGTCAGGACTCCAAGAGGATTGAAGAAAACTCTTTTTTATTTACAAGCACCAGAATAATGAAAACATTTTAAAAGGTGAAAAGAGGTTGCCTCAAGCAAGTAGATCAGAGACTAGGTAGGATAAAATGGGAGACTTTGCTTTTTATTATCAACCTTGCTGTACTTTTGACTATTTTTACTATACCCCTATGCTAACACATTAATCATTAACTATTATTAGAAGCAATGTAATCCAAAAAGAAACTTTAGGGTTAGCTTATGTGATCTAACCATACAGTAAAGTATTTATAATAACATTTTAGGGCCAGAGATGTGGCTTAAGTGGTAGGACACATGTCCAGAATGTAGTAAGGCCTAGTTTTATTCTGGCACCCACAATCCCCCAAGGACTGTGAGGTGTAGCCCTTATTTAAATTTTTTTTTACCGGTTTGATTCTCCACCCATCTCAGAGAGCCTGGCAAGCTACCGAGAATATCTCGCCCTCACGGCAGAGCCTGGCAAGCTCGCTGTGATGTACTCGATATGCCAAACACAGTAACAACAAGTCTCACAATGGAGATGTTACTTGGCCCGATTGAGCAAATCGATGAACAGTGGGAGGACAGTGCTACTAAGAACTGTGAGAGTCTATAAAATTCAGTTTCTTTAGAAGCTTGTATCTCGGGCATGTAGCCCTCATACGTAGTTTTAGTTGTTTGCATTGCAGATTGAAACTATTTTTAAAATACAGCATAAAAAGCCTAGCTTTTATAGTTACACAAAAATTGTGTAGCATTAGGGCTCTGGATGAAAAAACAAAATTGAAAATAATTTAAGTTGGTTAAGACAATCAGACTGATATTTTAATTTCATTTTAGCTTTTCTTGATTCTTGTTTGTTTTCACGAATGTTGGTCATTATGACAATTTTAAAAGCTGTAATTTATTTTTGTTACTATCATATTATTACTGTACTCGGTACTTTTTTTTCCTCCTTTACAAAGTTTTATTTTCTTCTTTCTTTGATTCTTGCACATTGCTTGTTAAATTATTCCTGTATTTTTTTCAGAGCATTACAAAGCCATTCGTGATTAGATTTCAGTTGTATTTGGTACTTTTTATCAAATATTTCTTTCTCTAGCTGTTTTAATTTGATGACATTATATAAGAGATCTACAAGATCTGAAAGGAACATTTTGGACTAATGTTTGGAAGTTGTGTCTTTCAAAACTTTAGTTGAAATCCAAATTAATGGTATTAGTAGGTGGGCTTTCTGGGAAGAACATAAATCCTGAAGGTTGGACCATCATGAAAGGAAAGACGCTTTTTGGGTCACACCCGGCAATGCAAAGGGGTTACTCCTGGCTCTTCACTCAGGAATTACTCCTGGCGGTGCTCAGGGGACCATATGGGATGCCAGAGTTTGAACCCAGGTCAGCCGCATGCAAAGCAAATGCCCTTCCTGCTGTGCTATCGCTCCAACCCCTCACTCAGGATTTTTGAAGATGTGTTATGGGCACGTGTGCACCAAGACTGCCTGGATCAGGCGGGGATATGGCCACTGGCTCAGGAACGTGCCTGTGTGGCTGAGGCCACACCTTCAGTCCCCGTCCAGCTGTGCGTCTCTCTGGTCCCACAGCAGTGCCCAGGAGGCCTGAATCACATTCCCTCCCCTCCTGCCCACGCTGTCCACCCCAGTCCCGGTCCCAGGCCATGCGTACCCTGCCAATGGTGGGCCTCGGCCATCTCCTGCACGGCCTGCAGCCTGGCCTCCCGGGCTTGCGACCGGCTCTTCCGCAGCAGCAGCCACATGGGGCACTCGTGGTCCTCCACGTCCACGGTGCTGAACGTGTCTGCAGAAAGGGACAGGGTCACTCCTGGCTCTGTACTCAGGCTCACTCCCAATGGGCCTGGGACCACACGGGATGCCGGGGAATGAACCTGGGTCGGCCACGTGCAAGGCAAGCGCCCTCCCTGCCGGACTATCCCTCTGGCCCTCAAGTTAACTTTTTTCCTTTTTTATTTTTTTATTTTTTGCTTTTTGGGTCACATTGGCGATGCACAGCAGTTGCTCCTGGCTCTGCACTCAGGAATTACTCCTGGAGGTGCTCGGGGGACCATATGGGATGCTGGAATCAAACCCAGGTCGGCCACATGCAAGGCAAATGCCCTACCTGCTGTGCTATCACTCTGGCCCACAAGCTGACATTTTTTTATGCCATCTTTGTATTACCAAAAAGCAAGGGGGTGGTTTCAAGTAAATGTTTATTTCTGAGATATTTATCAGCTTCCATGTCTATTTACACCTAAATACCATACATCCAATGGGTCTGAGGGAGGAACACCGGCCAGCAGCATGAGAGAATAATATCCTTTAATTTCCGGGCTACAAGCATGTTACTCTATGAAAGAGATAAAGGACCGGAGAGCTCACTCAATAGCCTAAGCATGTATTTGCTCTCGGGAAGGCCAGGTTTGACTTCCGGCACCACACAGTCCCCAAGCATGACCATGAGTGACCCTTGAGACCCCACACCCGCTCAGGGAGCAGGCCCTGAGCACCACTGGGCGTGGTCCCATCTCTTCTCCCCAAGAGCAAGAACAAATTGGGAAAATGTCAGATGATGACCAGAAGGCCCCCAGGTCCTATCATGCCCAACTGAAGTTTTGATACGCACCAGAAAACGGGCTCTGGAACAGTTTGGCTGACGTTGCTAAAATCGTTCTGACTGCTTTGTGGATCTCCTTTCTCGCCAGGTAAGTGATTCCTAAAAAGATCACAAGTGCAAAAATAATAATAATAATAATAATAAAAGCCCTTAAGAAATCTGTGTACAAACTATAGTTCTTATCATGAATGTAGAATAACACCTCTGTAGAAGTATATTTATATTCCAGCATGTGATATAAGTAGCATTTTGGGAGCTGGGGAGACAGCCCAGTGGGGAGTGGGGGAGATGCTTCCTGTGCACTGGGAACTGGGTTTGAACACTGGCATCACCGGGTCCCTCAGAGACAGTGGATGGGGCCCTGGAGGCCTGGTCTGGGAGCAGCTGTCCCTTGGTGCTGCTCAGCTCGGTGGCCACACGTCACCCTGAGTGGCCACGGGCCCCATGAGCACTGCCCGGGAGGCCCCACACAATGCAACAGAATATCATCTCTATCACTGCCAATACAACTAGAATCCCTATGGGCTTAAGAAACAATAACCGCTTTCAGAGAGGAGTGAAAAGGGAGAATAATAAAATAATTAAAGCATTATGGGAACCAAGAGTTCAAGATCTCAAAATGAGACATCCCTCCAAGTCAGGGGGAAAAGTGAAAAACAGAAGTATGGGGTGAGTGTCGTTCGGGGCGGGGGGAGTGATGAAGAAGAGTCCCTTTCCATAACGCGGTTGGACCCCGAGCTCAGTTGGGAGCACCGGTGCTGACTCAGCGGCCACAGGGGGACTCCCGGGGGAGCCAAGGGTGGGCAGGCGCTGCTGAAACTGTCTGCGGGCTCTCTTCTCCTCGTCCATCAGCTGCCGCTCATATGCATGGGGCCATCGCAGGAGTTCCGTGTGTGGCAGCAGAGTTATCTCTGAGCCCTGTGACAAGATCTTGCTTTTGGTTCTGCCTGGTGGAGGGAGGGCCGGCCTTCGGGCTGCTGGTCCACTGACAAGGGCAATTCGAGTTCAGACATGCCCGCAGCCAGCAGGGACCCCACCTTCAATCCCTGGCACCCCCAGTCCTCTGAGCACCGGTGGGTATGGCCCCAATGACATCCAGCATTGCTGGGCACAAGCACGGCCCCATCCAGCCCGAGGGTCCGGCTGACGGGGTGACCAGGGCTCCTGCGCCCTGCCAGGGGTGGGGGGCTGGTGACTCTGTCTGTCTCGATGACACTGGGCTGGTGTGTGGCCACACCCAACAGTGCTCAGGGGCCACTCCTGGCAGTGCTCGGGGAGCCACGTGAGGTGGGGTCGGCATCCCCCCAACGCGCCAGCCCTCTGGCGCTCAGCGCCCATTCTGGAATCCACACAACCAGCTTCCACTTGTCACAAGACTGGCTCTGCCAGCAACTCACCATAATCGCCTTTTTCATCTAGAGAGCCTGTGTCCATGTAGATGTAGGACTTCATCTTTTCTTTTTCTACCACTTCAGTGTGTAATGTCAAAGACTTCTTCAGGGCCAGAACTTCATATGTAAAAAATACAGAACCTCTTTAAAAGAAACAAACAAAAAGTATTCATCGTGAACAAATGATGTAACAGCAACACAAGAGCCCCTCTCTTTTTCAGCTTTATTTAGTAATTTTTTGGGGAAATATATATATATATATGTATATATACACACAGCAATATATATGTTATATTTACAACAATATCTCATATCTGACATTTAGTTGGTAGTGAACCTCCTTGTGTTAATATGATAAATTACATAGCTATTATATATACATATACAGCTGTGTACCTTAGAATACCTGTTTATGTCCGTGACCTGAGCCAATGGTACCATCATGGTACTCAGGTCACAGAGAGACCACTGAGAACACCAAAAGCCCAGGACATGCGGGTCCCCCGCACCCCACCAGGCCCCCTGCACGTCCCCCCCTTCATGCCTACACTTGTTCTGACTTTGATTGTGATTGTGTCTCCACTTTTCTCTACAGTTCAGCCCTTCCGAGCTCCAGAGCTAGGATCCGTGAGCCCCATCTCCAGACCCCCAACTTCTGCCTGCCGTCTGTGGCTCATGCATGAGCGTTCCCAATGGTAAGAGCCATCCACCGTTGGCCATTATTCATACACACGTTTCTTCATCTGTCTGCCAGTGAGGGGCAGCTGCGGAATTCTCCACTTTGGCTCTAGTACAAACAACAGTTCCCGGCTGGCTGCATTTGCATGGGACATCTAGCTCACCCTTGAGGAGACAGCTGCAGAGAGAGCTAACCCTCCGCACACATACTGGTATGTCCAGCTTTCCTAACAACTGTTCTTTTTTCTTTTTAATTTTATTTTAATGAGTCACTGTGAGACACATACTCACAAACTTTCGTGATTACGTTTCAGTCATTTAACGTTCAAGTACCCATCCCTCCACCAGTGCCCATTCTCCACCACAATGTTCCCAGTGTCCTTCCCTCCACCCCTACCCCCTGCCTCGGTGGCAGGCACATTCCCTTTTACTCTCTCTCTCCTTTTGGGTGTTTCTAGTAACTGTTCCTCTGAAAGAATTAGCCACGTTACCAGCGCCTTCGAGGTTCTCAAGCTTTACCAAAAGCCAAAATTTAAATGTGAAATGCTGTTTATGGAAACATAAATGAAGGATGTTTTTCTCATTCAGCTTGATCGACACGATCCCAAGGTCCACCACAGAACTGGTGCTCAGCCACCTTGGTTACACCACCCTGCCCGACCCCGAGGCAGGAGGGAAGCCGGATGGACAGATGTCCGGTTCGAAGCACCAGGACAGAGAGAAGCTCAGTCACACGGGCCCTGCCCTCTCCCTCGGGCATTTACTTATCAGAACAGCCAAAGTAAAGTAAAGTAAAGGCCCTCCCGTTGATCATCGATTTGCTCGAGCGGGCCCAGTAACGTCTCCATTGGAGACTTTGTGTTACTGTGTCTGGCATATCAGAACAGCCAAAAGAGCAAATATTTTTTGCTCGGTATTTTTACCGTTTTTCATGAACAGTATTTCTTTCCTAGAAATAGGATGGTTTCCGCTCTCTTCCTAAACAGAATGCCATTGACAAATTGGCCAGAGAATACATTATCTTTTGCCCAGAGTGAATTAAAGGGTGAGATAATTTTGCCCTTTTGACACATTTCCCAGAATATGCCAAATGATTTAACTCACATTACAATGCCCTGGAGAAATGTGTGTCTGGAACAAAATACCGAATATCTCCCTTTGTCATTTCAGCAGGACTGAGACCAGCATTACTCCTCCAACAGCGACAGTGACTAGCGGGGCTGCAGCATGCAGACACTAAAACACTCTACGGCTGCAGAAGAGGTGAGGGCGGGGTTTGCTGCCGTTGGCTGGAATTGCAGGGAGACTGCCCCATGAAGCCAGTCAGAGGGAGGAGGACACATGCCAATGGTCGCACCCAGCCGGGGAATACAGAGCCACAAAACAAGGGAACAGCCGGGGTTCGGAGGGCCAGTACTGCAGGGAGGGAGTTTGCCTCACATGCGCCCACCCCAGG
Source organism: Sorex palustris (assembly GCA_028565675.1). Taxonomy (NCBI): domain Eukaryota; kingdom Metazoa; phylum Chordata; class Mammalia; order Eulipotyphla; family Soricidae; genus Sorex; species Sorex palustris. The sequence goes on from JAOXYA010352168.1 coordinate 9,634, forward strand.
CTTGATCCCTGGCACCTCTATAATACCCGGAGCTCACCGGGAGTGATCCCTTAGTGCAGAGGCAGGAATAAGCTCTGAGCACTGGTGGGGGTGGCCCAAACACACACACACACACACACACACACACACACACACACACACACCCCCCTAACTAAGAAAGGAACAGACAGTACTGAATGATGAGAGAACCTTGGCCTTGGATTAGAAAGCCAAGAACCACCAAGCATGGGAGTCTGGGGTGACGCAGGGCTGTGGTGAAGGTGCAGTGAAGCCACAGACGCTAACTCTACCATGACCAAGTTACCTAACTATAAGAAATAAAGTGTTGATTTCAAAAAAAAATCGAATAAAGGCTAGAGAGAGAGAGAGAGAGAGAGAGAGAGAGAGAGAGAGAGGGAGCAGAGAGATGGTATAGGGCAGATGACCCTGATTCCACCAACAATATCCTGAGCACAGGGCCAGGAGTAATCCCTGAGTACCGCAGGGTACGGACAAAAAAACAGGCAAACAGAGGAAGGCAAAGAGAGAGAGTGGACGGGAGAGGAGAGAGAAGAATTATCAACAAGTATAACAGAGAATCACCCTTTTCAAAAACCGGAAAGAATGGGGCTGGAGAGAGAGCACTGAAGCTGATTTTTTTGTTTTCATTTCTGATCTACACCAGCAGTGCTCAGGGTTTACTCCTGGCTTTGGACTTAGGAGTTACCCCTGCCAGGACCATATAGGGTGCTGGGGATCGAAGCCGGGTCAGCCGCGAGCAAGGCAAGTGCCCTCGCCACTGCCCTGTCGCTCTGGCCCGACTGAGTTGATTTTCCCTTCTCCTGCCTTAGAAGCTCAGGCAGGAGGCGCTTCTGCAGGTGACGAGCGCGGTGCCCTAGGACCGGCCCAAGGGGACATGCTCCCAGAAGGTCCCGTCCACTGCAGACCTCGCGAGGCAGAACCGTGCCTCGGAACCCTCAGCCCGGATCTCAGCCCAGCTCACGCCCGTGCTGCCTTCTTGCAGGAAGTAGCTGACGCCGGTTACTATTTGCAGCACTTACCCTAAGATCAGAGATCCAGTAAGCTTTACGATGTTTCCTTCAAAAAGAGGGGAGGAAAGTCCATTAATATAATCAACTTTGTTTTCAAAACGTGACAGGATGAGACAAGTGACTCGCCTAACGGGATGCAAAGCTGTCCGTCTCTTGAAATGCGGCAGCTGTCTTGCCGGACGGGCAGGATAGTGGCAGGGAACTTGCCTTGCATGCAGCTAACCTGGCTCATTCTCGGGCATCGCCAAGGGCCCCGCCAGAGTCCTGCTGGGAGTGGTCTCTGAGCACAGAGCCGGGAGTAAGCCTGAGCACTGTCCAGCGTGTGCACTGCCTTCTCCGTCCCCGCTCCTCTTACTACTTAAACTACAGAGTCATTGGATGTCCTGGATGTAAAGAACCCCCACCGGAACCCCCAAGCTGACCCAGCTCATAAAGCAAAAGGAAGTGGCACGAGGCCGGGGCTTGCCTCCTTCCACAGTGTCTCGGCACCTGGATCAGAGCCTGGCACATTCCCACCTGGTCAGTCAATGTTTGCCAAAGGAACGGAAGGTAAGCCAGACAGATCTTGTCTGGATCCCACAGGGGAAGAAGACCAGAAACACAGCAGGGAAACGAAGGCAGACAAGTGGGGGCATTAGTGCCGGATGTCATGAATCGTCCAGTCACCGCCCCACCGCACTCATCAGTGAAGTCCATGAGCCAGGCACGGGCACAGCCGGAGCGTAAGAAAAAGCTGCTGACTGAGAGCGAGGCGACTCTTGGCTTCAGAGGCTGAGGCTCAATCAGCTCGGGACCGTACTGGGGGCAGATCGATCGACCAACCGACCGGGAAAGGTGTGGTCAGAGACGTGTGCTCATGGGTTGGACAGCTCTGGGAGGGGGGGCATCCTGGACCCTCACCCCAGCGCCAGGGTACTCACTGCCGTCTCTCCAGTACGTTCGGCTCTTGGCTGGAGGAGATGAGGTTCTTATTCTCCGGCAACAGATGATACAATAAGCAGCCAGGGACATTCTGTGTATTTAGAACAATCGTAACAAATTTAAGTTGGAATCTGACTTGTAACAAAAACATTTTCTTTCACTCTAAGAACACGTGCTGATCATGGGTGAGGACCTTCAGAGTCAGATATCGCAACCAGGAGGGGGAAAAAAAAAACCCTTCTCCCTTGAAAACTTGAACCAGGGACCAGAGAGGTAGCAAAGTGGGTAGGGCATTTGTCTTGCATGCAGCCAACCCGGGTTCGATCCCCAGCATCCCATATGGTCCCCTGAGCCCCTCCAGGAAGGATTCCTGAGTGCAGGTTCAGGAGTAACTCCTGAGTTTCAGTGGGTGTGGCCCCAAAACCAAAAGAGAAAAAGAAAACTCAAGCAGTGCTGGAGAAATAGCAGAGGGGCAAAGGCATCTGCCTTGCATGTGACTGACTCCAGTTCAATACCGGCACCACATGTGGTCCCCTGTGTATCACCTGCGGTGATCCCTGAGCACAACTGGTTTGGGCCCCTACACACACACACACACAAAAAAAACAAGCAAACGAACAAACAAAAACACTAAGAGCAAAACTTAGAAAAATCTTTTGCTGGTGCTTTAGTTGTGCTTCAACAATTAGCTAACACTGTACTTGGTCTTCACAAGTAAGAACCAGGAAAATGCAGGTGATCCGACAGAAGATTGGTCTAGGAATTTCTGCCTTTGTACGTGTACGCGCAGAGGGTAGGAATGCATATTTATCTTTGGTGGCAGGAGGCCTACAGACGCGGGCAGTGCTGCGGCCAAGGGCCTGTGCGCCGGGGAGCAGGCGCGCCGCCCCCAGCTCCGTCAGTGCGGTGCCCAGCATGTTTCATGAGGCCCCAGGTCCGCTCACGCCGCCTCCTCTCAGAGTGGAAAGCTGCGGCTCAACGGAACAAGGGGGAGGTGAAGATTCTAGAACAAGCACACATTCCGGCGCCCTGCCAGCGTCTCTGGTGAGACGGTTCCTTCTGTGACATAGAGGAAAAGCATGGTGTCCTGCAGGAACTCGGGAGAAATGATTCAGCAAATGGAAAAGGCTTTCAGCATCCTGAAAGGAGTAAACACGAGGGGCTGGAGAAATAGTTCAGCAGGGGGAGGCGGGGGATGCTTGCCTTGACTGTGGCTGATGTGCGTTCAACTCCTGGCATCTCTTTTATGGTCCCCTCTGAGCCTGCCAAGAATGATCCCTGAGCACTAAGTCAGGAGTAACTCCTGAGCAATGAGTGTGCTCCCCCCCGCCAAAATAAATGAGGTATATACTCAAAACGTGTCCACGATAACCCTCAAATACTAGGTGTCTGAGTATTTCTTCTAGTTCTTCTCCTGTCTCTAGGGCTGGAGCGATAGCATAGCAGCAGGGCATTTGCCTTGCACGCGACTGGCCCTGCTGAGCTGAGTTCGATTCCTCCGCCCCTCTCGGAGAGCCTGGCAAGCTACTGAGAGTATCTCGCCCGCACAGGACAAAGCCTGGCAAGTTCCCCATGGCGTATTCAATATGCCAAACACAGTAGCTACAAGTCTCACGATGGAGACGTTACTGGGCCTGCTTGAGCAAATCGATGAACAATGGGAGGACAGTGCTACAGTGCTACAGTTCTTCTCCTGTACATCAGTGGATGAAGGAGCAGTCATTCCGGCCGCAGGTGAGCAATGAAGGCCACTGTTCTCCAAGGTTATTGTTTCTGATTTTCTTGCTTATTCAATGAATCACTGATACTTTTAAAATGATAAAAGACTGATGGGGCTGGAGCCATAATTCAGCATGGAGGGAGTTTGCTTTGCATGCGACTGACCCAGGTTTGATCCTGGCATCCCAGATGGACCTGCCAGGAGTAATTCCTGACTGCAGAGCCAGAAATAGCCCCTGGGCATTGCTGGGTGTGGCCTAAAAACAAACAAAAGTCAAAGACTGATGAAGCAGGTTCTCACCAAGCAGGGTGGCACACACAGGGAACTGCAAGCCCTGTCTGGGGAGTGACTCGCCTTTGTTCCTCTGCCTCCTCCACTCCCGGGACCCAGGCGGCTGTGAGTGTACCCTGCCGACAGCCTTCAGCGGGAAGGGGCCGCCCCACACAGCATGGCAGACTGGCGCTCCTCCGGCCCTCCATGGACTCAGCCGTCCCGACCGGCTCTGCAGAATCCTCTGCTCCTGTTACGACTCTCAGCTCTCCCGATTCCGCTTACCTTCTCTCCAACGCAAAAACCTCCGGCACAAGCTTCCCCGGAGAGGAACCCGCCTTGCTCAGGGGATTTATGGGCTGCCTGATTTCCAGATGTGACTCAAAAATCAAAGAGAGGCCATAGCAGTCATACAGCAGGCAGGGGGCTTGCCTTGCATGCGGCCGACCCAAGCACAATCCCGAACACCCCGCAAGGTCCCCTGTGCCCCACTGGGAGTGATCCCTGAGCACTGCCAGGTATGGCCCAGACATCAAACACACACACACACACACACACACACACACAGTTGTATTTATAAATTATTCACTCAATTACTACCAAGTTCTACTTGGAGCAAAGATGGCCTAAGAACAGGAGACAGGGCAGAGGACAAGAAAGCCAGGGCTGTCACCTCCCCTCGCCCAGGGACACTACAGCTTGTTTGATGGGAGAGTAGGTCCCAGGGTACACGGTAATGATTAACAGGACCTGAGCACCTGCTCCCTTTATGATCACACTTTATCCCTTTAACATTTATTGCCTTACTTCATGGATCAATAAAATTCCTCACCAGTTTTCTTTCAACAAGGTTTTAACTTTCGTCTTTCCCCATCATGCACAGAACCCTTTGCTAGCATGTGTACTTAATTTTAAAATCTTTTAGTTGATGGGTTTAATATGTATTTGTTGGATATTGTTTTATTTCCTTTAAGTTACGGTGTACTACTTCTATTCATTTACAAAATAACTATAGATATGTATAGTATAGTTATTACATAGTATAGTTATTTGGGGGGGTCTTTGGGCCGCACCCAACCGTGCTGAGGGCTTACTCCTGGTTCTGTACTCATGCCATCACTCCTGGCAGGACTCGAAAGACCATATGGGACACCGGGGATCAAATGCAAGGCCAGCACCCCACCCACTACACAACTGCTCTAGCTCCCAAACAACTACATTTTAAACATTCTACATAAAGTACAAACTTATGCACAACTGGAAATGACAGTGTTAAAATATTTAAAATCCAATGACCTATCTAGAATTTTTATTTACGTTTCTTGGCCACTTCTGGGCCACACCCGGTAATACTCAAGCTTGCTCCTGGCTCTGTGCTCAGGGATCATTCCTGGCAGTGCTTGGGGGATCATATGGGATGTTGACACAGGTTGGCTGAATGCAATGCTAGTGCCCTACCCTCTGTACTGTTGCTCAAGATCTTTTTTTTTTTTTTTGGTCACAACTGGCGTTGCTCAGATTTATTCCTGGCTCTGTGCTCAGCAATCACTCCTGACAGGCTAGGGTGACAACAGGGGATGCTGGGGATCGAACCCGGGTCTGCCACATGCAAAGCAAACACGCTACTCATTGTACTATTGCTCGGACTCCTTATCTAGCATTTTAATTGTACTTTAAGAGTCTAAAATAAGTCATTTTTAATTTATTTCAATTTTTTGTGCTTTTTTGCCAGACCTGGTGGTAGGATTTACTCCTGGCTCTAGGCTCAGGGGTCACTCCTGACAGTCTTCGGGGAGAACATATACAATACAAAAGATTTGAACTGAGGCCCGTCCTGTGCACGGCAAGTCCCAGTTCCCTGTATTATCTCTCTGGCCCTACGAAGTCATTTTAAAAATTATTCCGCCGAAACAGTCAACTACAGTTTTTCCCATTCCTTTCTTACCAGTTCCTCTCCAAACATCTACCAGTTCCTCCGGATTCCTATTAGCCTGGGAAGACTCTTTTGTAGCTGTTTCTGTGCTTGCTGGCTCTCCCAACCTCCACAATCACAATCAACAATCACAACTCCCAACCTCCATTTGTTTGAAATAAGACTTTGAAAACAAATTAGCTTGGTTGAGAAATTCTGGGCTTAGAATTCTCTATTTCCTTCAGCACCTCAATAGGTAGGATGCAGGGGAAGAAATCCATTGGTAAGTCTAGTGTTTTGTTTCTTTGGAGGCAAAATCACGGCTTCGTAAGAGGCTGCCCCTGTGCTCTCGAGATCCAAACCCACCACCTGCGCTGACTCGAGTCTTTTTTTGGTGACGTTCTGACCTCTTGGAGTCTTGAAGAGGGCAGAGAATGGGAAGGGGCAAGGGCCCATCCCAGGCTGAGCTACTGCCCAGAGCGTGAGTGTGTTCCCATGGAAACTGTCTGGTGCTAAGTTCATACTCCCAGATGGCTCCTTTACCGGGAAGCTACATGCTCCTGCCCTTCACCTTGATAACTGGGACCACCTCTGTGCCTAGAGTCTGCCCAGTCACTCAAACTCTCTGATTTAAAAACTGGCTCAACGGGTGTGCGCAGTGCTCATTCCTTCCCAAGAGACACAAAGGCTTCAGAGGGTTTCCCCGCCTCCTTCCATTCCCGACCAATCCTGGCACTCCCCGCCAACCCACACAGTGCAGCCTGCCCCGGCTCCTTCCATTCACGACCAATCCTGGCACTCTCCTCCAACCCACACGGTGCAGCCCGCCCCGCCTCCTTCACGCCCGACCAATCCCAGCACTCACCGCCTCCCACGTTGCTACCCGCCCTGCCGCCTTTCAGTCCTGACCAATCCCGGCGCTCCCCGCCCTCCCACACGGTGCAGCCTGCTCCCAGTCCTTCTAGGGAAGACGAATTTGAGAAACTCAGGGCAGATGTCGGTCAACTGTCCTACTTTACCCGGCTGACACTATACCCTGGGGACATTTTTAAATGCCACGCAACTTATGATTATGAGCTAGTTAAACTCTTGTCTCACTTTCCTTGTCTATAAAAAAGACAACAGAGCCGCTCTTAAACGGATTAGCACATACAACACACAGAATCGTTCCTTATTCCCCGTTAAGTGCTCAACAAATTTTGCGGCTCAGATGGTCCATCTGGCAATTTTTGAGATCTTTGTTCTAGATATTCTTATATTTCTCTGTTTTGTGTCTGAGTATGGGCTGGCTACTGCAAATCCCGCTGAGATTTTGGTGTATTCATTCTGCCATCTCTTCCTTCAGAACTGCACTGTTTTTATTTTGGGCTGGTTTTGGAGCCACCCCCAGCAGTGCTCAGAGCTTACTCCTGGTCCTGCACTCAGGAATCCTTTCTGGTGGTGCTAGAACCATATGGGAGGCTGGGACTCAAATCCAGGTCAGCTGTGTGCAAGGCAAGCACCCTACCCGTTGTACAATCTTTCCAGCCTCATCCACCAGATTACTGAATTTAATCTTAACACACCTCCATAGGCGAATGATTCCAAAGTTGGACCTTGGCCAAAATCTCCCCAGATTCATCTATCCAACAGCTACTACAGCACTTCCACTGGGATTCCCATAGGCCTTTCCAACTTTACTGTCCCAGACAGAGCTGTTTTTCCTCCGATTCCTTCTCCACTCATTGTCTCCACTGCCTCCAAATATACAATAAAAGTCTCTGCTTCTTGAGAGTAAACCATCTACTTCCTAGCTCAAAAAGGTTGCTGTGATGGGGTTTCCCTGCCCCACCCACACACACAGCATGCAACAACACAACCGCTGTTTCCTGCTTGCCAGACCTACCAAACAATCCTGTTTCTCCACCTCCTGGTCCCTGTCAGCATCTAGCACAAGTCACTGCCCGCACTCACTTGGAACACACCAGCTTCCTTCATGATGCCTTTCACACGGAGAAATCCTTCCAGAGATTTTTGTTTTCTTTTTTTAAACAACAACAACAACAACAACAACAAATGCCCAGGATCAAACTTGGGTTGGCCATGTGCAAGGCAAGTGCCCTGGCCCTTGTGCTCTCAAGCCCCCAAATCAAATGTGTATCTTTGTTTTTGTTTTGGGGCCACACCCAGCAGTGCTCAGAGCTGACTTCTGGCTTTGTGCTCAGGGGACCTTATAGGGTGCTGGGGATCAAATCCAGGCCAGCAGCATGCAATGTAAATGTCCTACCCACTATACTATGGCTTCATCCTTAATTCTAGTTGAAATGAAAACTTTTGAGCATGTCCACATCTAAAAAAAAAAAACAACTAAAAAATCCATTAAATAGGAATATTTTCAGATAGCAAGAGAGAAGAAATTGAAATTGCAAGTCAATCTTTATGCTATGGAGACTTCTCATCCATGAATATAGTTTCTCTCCATTGTAGTGATTTTTCACATTTCACTACAACTGTTTCTTAAGTCCCAAAATGACACTGATAGAATTGATCTCACCCCTTCCTAGGTATCTTTTTTTTTTAATACTAAAGTTATTTATGAAGAAACTGTCCTGATTTGAACGCCATTTTTTCCCCACCACTTGCCGAATAATCCTTTCCTTCCCCATGACGCAGTAGGGCATTTGCCTTACAAGCGGCCAACATGGCCGACCTGAGTTCGATTCCTCCGCCCCTCTTGGAGAGCCCGGCAAGCTACTGAGAGTATTCGATATGCCAGACACAGTAACAAC
>JAOXYA010352361.1:0-18253 GCA_028565675.1 Sorex palustris
GACCAAACGTGATAACCTCTCAGTGTCTGTATTGAAAACCATAATGCCCAAAAGTAGAGAAAGAGTATGGAGGAAATTGTCTGCCATAGAGGCAGGAGGAGGGTTGGGATAGAGGGGGCAAGATATTGGGTACATTGGTAGGGGAGAATGTGCACTGGTGGAGGGATGGGTGTTTGATCATTGTATGACTGAAAGTCAAACATGAAAGCTTTGTGACTATCTCACGGTGATTAAAATAAGAAAAAACTGAACACCAAAAGTATGGGGTTCCCTGTTTCAGTACAAGTGTGTTTCTGAAAGCTTGTTCTCAGTCTCCTTCATAGTCAACTGGTGTGACTGTAGAAACAACAAAGGAGCAATAGGGTGGAGGCAGGCAGGAACTATCTTGGCCTCAAGCACATTGGGGTTTACTGGCAGGTGGGGTGGGAGGGCAGTTGAAGAGGTAGGAGAAGGTGTTTTCTTAGCTGGTGAGAAATAGAAAACATTCTCGATGAGGGAGATTGGGGGTCCCATCTGCTGAAAGGGAAAACACAATGGAATGCATGTACTCACACATAAACGCATGCGCGCGCACTCGCACTTGCACACACACACACACACACACACACACACACACACCTTGGGGTTTGCTCCTGCAGTACTCCCTGATGCCTTGTCCCCTTTCTCTCTTTTGATCTGTTTCCCATAAAAGAGTTACTGCCCACTCTCGCCTCTGAAGTGACTGGTTAGCCCCGTCATTCAGGATACCAGAATCTTCTCTGCACCAAGCAGCTCTAAAGCCTTTGTGTGGAGTTGTGCCAAGAACCCCTTGCGGTGGGGTTGGGGGAGGGTATCAGCCCAGATTATGTTTTAGCCTGATCTGCTCTTAAAAAAAAAAGAAAGAAAGGAAAGGAAAGAAGAAAAAGGTTCCCTCAAGCCAGTCACAGTGAGAGGAGAGGAATTTTTCTTGATACTTTATTTAAGTACAGAGAAGAGAGGGGTTCGATAGGGTGATACTATTTCACTGAAACTCTTCAGTGCTACCCTCAAGAACATCATGCGATGACTGGAATGGGAAGGAACAGGAGTGAAGGTAGATGGTCAGCAACTATACCACCTACACTTCACTGATGACATCGTTCGAATAACACCAAACATTAGTCAAGTGGCACAAATGCTGACCAACTTCTACCATGAGAGTGGAAAGGTCAGACTACAGCTGAATCTCATGAAGACAATGTTTATGAGAAACAAACTTGTTCCTGACGTTCCATTTACTTTCAACAGAACAAATATCTCCGAATGCAACAGTTAATGTGTACCTAGGTCAAGAACTCAACATGATGAATGACCTGGCACCTAAATTGCGCAGGAGGAAGACAGCAGCTTGGAATGACTTCAAGAACGTCAAAGAAATAGTTAAGAGGACAAAGAACCTCCGGCTCTGGGCACATGTCTTCTACTCCACCATTCTTCCCACATTAATATATGCCTCAGAGACCTGGGCCCTATAAAAATAGGATGAGAACGCTATTTGAGTCTCCCAAAGAGGAATCAAAAGAGCTATGCTTGGAGTATCATGCTTCACTCAAGTGAGAGAAAGAATCCGGAGTTCTGACCTCCATCGACGGTCAAGAATCAGGGATGCTGTCTCATTTGCCAAGGCATCAAAAATCAGATGAACTGGACATGTAATGAGATTTGGAGATGACTGCTGAATTGGAGCCATTACTGACTGGATTCCACAGGATGTCAAAAGATCGCCTGGCCGCCCACCTACCTTCTTTGTCAAGACCCTGAACGATCGGTTTGAGGCTCTTTGTGTTCCTAGAATGAGCAGATGCCACTGGGCTACACTAGCACTCGACAGGGACGAATGGAGACATTACTGGTGCCCGCTCGAGCAAATCAATGAGTAAAGGGATGTCAAGTGATCAAGTGATCAAATGATCAAGTTGAAGTTGTCCTCTTAAATTGCTCCTGTGTAGGCTGCATATTTCTGCTCCTCCCCCCAAATGACATGTAGGCCACAAAGCCTCCTTTGCTGAATGGACTCAGGCGTTCCATCTGTACTCCAGGCTGCCAGGTAGAGGGTGTGGAGATGGGGCGGAGACCAGCGCTGCATGAGTGTCATGAGTGTGGCAGCCCGTCAGCCCCAGATGCAGCAGACCCTGTGGCACAGACTTACAGGATCAGACTGCTCCATGCTCAGGATCCAGAGTGCAGGGCCGTGGGCAGCTCTGATCCACACACATGCAGGGAGCCAGGCTGACAGCGGATCTGTCATCTCGCGGCTGCACCATCTGGATGGCACAGCATCTGTGGTGGCTGCAGAGGGAGAAGAAAGGATGAAGGGGATGGCTGCCAGCTCTTAACTGCCGCAGCCAGGAAGTGGCATATGTCACTTCTGCTCGGAGTCTGGAACAAGTCACACGGCCCCACCTTCCTGTAAGGAAGGCCGGGAACAGCAGAGGGTCTTGGCCATAGACTGTCTGGCCAGCCCTTCCGGAACTCATACATTGACCTGGAAGGAAATCAGTGAGGGAGAGACATTGCTCTTTGGATCATGTGACCCTGGAGGCAGAAGAGGGAGGAAGATGGAATCAGGAAGACTTCCTGTCTTAGAAGACTTTCTGTGACGCGTGACTTAGAAAGAGGCAGTCCTTCAACATGCGAGGGGCGACAGATAAACCATCTGGATAGTCCTGCTAGAGGAAAGGGCGAGGACGCAAAGTGAGGAAAGCCCAGGCAAGTCCGCAGGGGAGGCAGCACAGCACAGAAGGAGCAGGGCATGAGGAGGAGGCAAGGCAGAGAGGTGGAGCCCTGTGGAGAGGTGGTTAGGAAGAGGAGGGGGCACTGTCTAGGACACGACAGGAGAGATGTGTCCATGGAGCCAACCAGTCTCCAGGACAATCCCCAGCCGTGAGCCGGCACAGTGAGGACTCCATCCAGCACAAGAGTTTCCGGAAAAGCTGCAGCATTAAACCTAGCGCGAGTGTCCGCTCAACAACGCACTGGAAATGAGATGATTTGATTTCGGGAGGTAAAGTACATCTTGAAGTTAAATTCTTGGCTCTGCTTTTCAATCCTCTTGAGTAGGTTAGAATAGCTGGCTCATCCTTAATGGAGGGAGAGGGCACTCCCTGCCCCTCCCGGCCACTCGAGAGGGTCTGAGGACACCCGAGATCTCTCTGCTGGTTCCCCTGCCCGGCACGGGGTCTGACTAAGCTAGCCTCAGAGATGGGGAGTGCCTGAAGATCTGGTGCCAGGGCAGGAGGACCAGCCCCGTCTGTCCCAGACTTTGCTGCACCTCTCACAGGAATCCCATTCTGGCACCGGGGACCATTTAGCGCCCGGAATGTACCCCAGTACTGAGTAGGAAAGTGGAGGGAAGGAAAGTGTGTGTGTGACCAGGAGGGCATCTGCTTGGAGGGTACTTGGCCAGATCCCAGGATCTGATTGACGAATTATCATAAACTGTTTGGTTCTGTTCTCTTTTGGGGTGCCTCTAAAGAGTGCTCAGGGGACCTCTGGGCCATTCCTGGTAATCAATGCAATGATCCAGGGATGAAATGTGACTTAGACCTTAAGGTGTGAGAGCCCCCAGGCCACCCCAGTGATGCTCAGGTACCCCTTAGGGCTACACCCAGAGGTGCTTAGGGGACCAAGACATGTTAGGGATCCAATCCAAATCTTTGTACATCCCTGATCCCTGCAATCACTCTCTGACCCCGGCAGGTAACATTCTAGCAAGTAAGTCTATAGAATTTAGAGAAAACTTTTATTTTCCATCAGTCCAGCCTGTCTACTGGTGAACTGGGAATTCCTGGGAAAGGAGACCAGGGTCCCCTGTACTGAAAAGGCCAGCTTCATGGTGTTGTAAAGAAGGCCATGGGACCAAGGTTAATGGGCTCGCAGTCCTAGAATCTATAGGGGCTTGCTTATGCCCCCGTTACCCAAATTGTCTTTATGGTGGCAGAGGAGAGGAGCAGGCCTTTGCCTGCCCAGGACACCCCTCCATGGGGAAAGCTTGTGCTCTCCTAGGTTTGCCCCCAGTTTCACTGTGGAGGTGGCCGGAGTGTCCAGCAGGAGGGTGAGTCCAGTCCCCATACCTGGCTGAGAGTAGGTTCCTCCTTTGACAGCTGGCAGAGCAGGAATGACTGTACCCGTGGCATGTGAGCCTCTAACTCCCCTGGGCCCTAGCCCCTGGATCCCCTCATCCCCTTCTGCTGAAGCAGCTCCAAGGTGGGTGTCTAGGCGGGCACCTCCCCTCCTGCATCCTGCCAGCCAAGGTGAGCTCTCTGGCTAGACAGCTTTCTAGCACTTTCTAGCACTTTCCACTGGGGACTGGAGAGTTGGCACTAGCCTGTGTTAGTTGCGAGTTTCCATCAGCATTTTTCTCTGTTATCAACACTAAATAAAATAAACAGCACATTGGTCTGACTCAAGGATTTTGGCTTGCAAGACTGTTTCCCATCTGTCTTTTTTTTTTCTTTCCTCCCTCTCCTGCATTCCCTTATCATTCTCACCTTCTGCCTCCCCCACACTGAACTGCCATTCCCACGCACCCCAAATACATGCACACAGACACGTACATGTGCATAGATGTATACACACGTGTGCACTCATGCATCATACATGCACACTGACCAGGTTTTCTGTTTCAGCAGACATGGAGTCTCTTGTCTTTCTCCTCATTTTTTGTCTTCTTTTGCCTTCTCTCCCACGTTGTAGCTCTGTGCCGAGCATCCTGACGCTCTAGCGTGGAGCAAGAGGGTTCTCAGCTATTCTGCTATTTGCTCAGGAGCCGCACAAGTCGTGACCCACTCCAGGCACTCACTCTCTCTGAGCTATAAATCTCTGTCAGAGTGAAGGACACAGGATGGAGTGACTCCCAGAGTCCCTGACTGCTGATCACCAGAGCAAGTGTGGTATGAGGCCAACCAAAACTCCAGCCCAGATTTTGTCACTGTAAACACACACATACACATAGATGCACACACACATACACACACGCACACACACAGATCCACACACACCCATGGATGCATCCACACACATGAGCACATATATACATATGTGTGCGCATACACACACATGCATGTGCATGCCCATGCACATACTTTTAATATAATATTTGTGTGTGCAAAAGAAAACGTAGATCATATGGTAGTAAGAATTTCTTAAGCCAAATGGGCATACAAGAATTACTTTACAGGGGCCAGAGCGATAACATAGCGGGTAGGGCATTTGCCTTGCACGTGGCTGACCCGGGTTTGATCCCCGGCATCCCTTATGGTCCCCCCACCCAAGCACCGCCAAGAGTAATTCCTGAGTGCAGAGCCAGGAATAACCCCTGAGCATTGCTAGGTGTGACCCAAAAAGAAAAAAAAAAGAATTACTTTACACATGTTGTTATTTCATTACTTCAAGTTTTTCCCTCAGAAATGCCATTTCAGTGCACCCAGCCCAGAACTTTCTCTGCCCACATTGTGCTATCCCAAGAGGCAGGTGTGAACTGCTGTGTGAGGTAGGCTGGGGGCTCTCAGCGGGAAAGGTGCGGCCTTATGCTCTCTGGCTATGTACAGGACCATCACTTTCTTCTTTTACACAGGCCGCCCAGTCCCTCAGGGATGTCCCCAGGTTGCCTCATCACACCTGTGACACACCTTTCTCCAGGGAATCACTTGGTGTCACTCTGACAGTGGGCGAAGCTGAGGAACTGGGCTCCAGAGAGAGGGGAACAAACCACCTCAGCTCCTTCCTGACAAGGCCATGTGCTATGGGCCACACAAGATCTCTCTAGCAAGTTCTGTCCATGCTTGCTTATTGTTATAACAATCTGTGATTTAGTGCTCCCTGAAAGTATTTTAAGAAATAATCACTCACTTCATCCTCACAGTCACTTTGCCAGAGAGAATGTGTCAAACCTCCTCAGGCATCCCAAATCACACTGCTGGAAAGATGGGGAACAGGACTACCCCAATGGTTGGACCCTCCACTCACATGCAAATGGTGACCAACACATTCCCATGTCTGTGTGTACCCACACAAATTCACACACACAATCACACATACACAGTTTCTCTCATGCACTCATTCCCTCACATATACACACAATCTCTCTTATACACATAACCTCTCTCACACATGAAGTCTCTCATAAACAATCTCACATACACACAGAATCTCTCACACAGTCACAGTCTCTCGCACACAGTCTCTCACAGAGACACAAATCTGTCTCCTGTACATAATCTCTCTCACACATACAATCCCTCACACAACTAGACACAATATCCCTCTCACATGCAGTATCCCTTACACACAAATCTCTCACATACCCAATCTCTCTCTCTCTCACACACACACACACACACACACACACACACATTCTGTCATGTACACAAAATCTCTCATACATAACTTTCTCATACGCTGTCTTTCATCAGACACAGACACACACACAGAGGGGGGGGAGGGAGGGAGAGAGAGCACACTTCATGTCACATTGTCACTTAAATTCATAGCTCTGGAGCCACCATTTTCAAATTAAATCTGTGAAAAGTGCCCGAGTCTGAGACTCACTCATTCTCCCATGGTGGACCCACAACTCTGAGGGGCAGGGAGACTCCAGCGTGGGCCCTGCCAGCCTGGAGCAGCCCCTCTGCGAGGGAGCCAGCCCAGAGACAAATGAGCTTCCCCTGCAGAATGGGAGGTGACGGCTCACACGGGCCTGTGTGCAGATGCGATTAGATAATGCGTGTAAGTACGCAGCACCCTGCCTGCACGTGGCTGTGGATAAATGTCAGCTATTAACGGCATTTTAAAATGTCATCGCCCCAGTGACCCAGAGCAAAGGAGAAGGCCCATGCTTCCCTGAACAGGCCCAGTGACAAGGGAACAAAGAGTGCCCTGGGCGGCCAGACCCTCAGAGCGAGGCACTGCACTCCCGTGTAGGAAGCTGTCCACCCCCCACCGCCTGCAGGTGAGGTGGGCAGACAGCCCCCAGCCCGGGGGGCCTCCATGGTGTGGGAAAGCATCCTGGAGTCCCTGGGGAAACACAGGACGCTCTCCAGGGACAAGGAGCTCAGGCCTGCCCCCTGCGGGTGTCTTCCCGGCTCCATGTGCTGAAGAAAAAGGGATTCTGGGACCCTGTCTGTGTCCAAGCCCCACGCCACCACACACACACACACACACACACACACACACACACACACACTGCATTCTTTCCTTCTGTGTCATCCACAACTGCCCTGAGAAGCTACCAAGAGACCGACTCTGCTGTGGAATGTGGTATCTAGCACGGTCTCCTGCGGAGGGGGAGGGCCCGCCTCTGCCCAGGCCCCAGTGCTGGGGCTCAGCAGGCAGAGAACAGCCCCCACAGCAGAAACACAAGGACTTGGGGGGGGGGGTGCACGGGCAGGGCGGACCTCAGGGCAGGTGGGAGGATGAAGAGCAGGCACGTTGTCTGAGCAGGTTCAGGTGCTGCAACCGGGGCTCCAGACAGGGGCTCTGGATGGGTGGAACCTTCCAGATGCAGCCAGGAGCCAGGGGGTGGGTCAGCTCCCTTCTCAGTGAGCATACTCAGCCTCACACCCAGACCCCCGGCGCCTGTGTGCCCTGGACAGAATTGCCTGGAGTCTGTGCATGTTCTGTCCCCCTTAGGGAGCCCCACTTCTGCAGGAGCTGAACCCGGGAGGGCTGGACTCTTTCCCTGCAGATGGGAGAATTCAGACGGGCTCAGAGGTGGAGGCAGAAGCTGGACAAGGCTCCAAGCCAGCACCTAGAGCTGCCTCAGTTTTCAGTTCTAGCTCAGAAGCCACAGCAGAGATGTGGTCACCCTGAGGGAGGTGGCGCCTGTGATGAGCAGGGCAGACGTGGCCTTTGACGGGCCCTTCTCTCCAGTCTCGAGCCGCCCAGGCAGACGCTGTCCCTGAAGAGCTTCTCAGAGCTTAAGGGTCTGGGCAGGCTCTGTCAGGGCTGGGAGGGAAGAGTCCAGCCCGTGCTCCAGGCTCTCCAGGGAGACTGGGGCGCGACCATGCAAGTGGACAGAGGTCAGTGACTGAGGCCGTCCCAGTCCTGGCGCTGGGGTCTCCCATCACAGCCGAGACGTCGTTGCCCCTGAGTGCTGGCACCCCGCCAGGCCCTGAAGAGGAGCCGTTGGCAGCAGCCCCTGGGAAAAACAGCAACAAGGCTGGTTCCCAGAAACCGGAGACAGGGTCTTCTGAGGGGCCAGCCTGTCTCAGCATGGGGGGCTGCGGGCCGGGGAGAGGGCATCCCTGGGGCATGTCCAGGGCTGGGAGAAGCTGTCCCCGGGGCCCCCGAGGGCTGAGCCCTCAGCCTTCTGGACAGGACACACCCCACTCCCCAGCACGTCGCCTGGGGTCTTGCTCTTGGCCCCGTGAGAGCCCAGACACGCTGCGTTTCTGAGTTCTCGGTCACCCTCTTGGGCAGGGAGTCCAGCTGGACCAGGCCTACCTGCACCCCAAGCGGCCTGGGCCTGGGTGATCCAAAGAGACTCCTTCAGGGTACAGGGCCTGGCCTGACACTGCTCTGCTGCAGTCGAGGCCACCCAAGCCAGAGTGGGTGCTCAGCCCCGGGCCACAGGACCTTGGCTGCTGCTGGGCCAGGGTGATTCCCCCCTGCCTCCTGGCCTGCTCTGACCTCCGGCCAGGGGCCTAGGGCTGTTTCTTGACTCCACAGACCAGAACTAACCAGCTGCTCGAGCCTTAGAAGGTGGACGCAGCCCTGGGGAGTACTGGGAGGAGAGCGAGCTCACCCATTGGCCAGCTCCATTGCCTGCCTCATCCTCATCTTCATCTTCACCAACCTGGTTCCAGTCAGACACTGGGTGGCCGGAGAGACAGTGCAGAAGAAGGGGCTTGCCTGGCGTGCAGCCAGTCCCAACACGATTTCCCGTAGCACAAAGATCCCCCAAGTCTCACCAGGAGTGATCCCTGACAGAGTCAGGAGTCAGCCCTGAGCACTGCTGGGCATTGCCCAGATCCCACCCTGCACACCCCCTCCAAAAACTAATGACCCCTATTCTCAGAAAGAACTCAAACAGGGTCCAGTGGAGAGAACGCCTTGGGAGGTGAGAGTCACTGCTCAGTGCCAGGCTAAGACAGGCCATGAACAGAGGCAGACATGGGACAGGGGATGGGACAGCCTGATCAGGAAAGGGTCAATTGACCTTCAAACATGGACCTCAACAATTTGAACCACACACTCAGGGCTCTGGGGAGGGAAGTAGGGAGAGAAAAGTCCCTTCAGTGCAGCCAGTTTAGCAATGGCAGAAACCCCCATCTGACCCTGCCCCCCGAGTGCCTGAGAGGTCGGGAGCTCAGTGGAAGCTGTGGAACACAGCAGGTGAAGGTGTCAGTGGGGTGGGAGGCGGGGAACCAGAGGCCTGAAGGACGGGAAAGTTTGGGCAGTCCCTGGCGGGCTTCCCCATGCTGGGAAAATCAGCAGGGCGTGCTGTGTACACAGAAGCAGCTCAGCCGGCTCAGCTCTGCTCTGTTTTTGTCTTTTATTTTCTGGGTTCCAGACCCTGACCTCATCCCTTCATGCTCATCCCACAGTTAAATGTCACGGGAGCTGCACAGAGAAAGCCGTAGCCCCCTTGCTTGGGTGACAGCACTGAGACACAGGAAGGGATGTTTCTTGCCCCACCCACCCAGGAGGAGGCTGCACTGCCCAGGGCTTGCTCGTCACTCAGCCCAGAAGAAAGCCCAGGAAGGGCTTTGAGGGGCGACAGGGGTGGGAGTCAGGACAGGAACAAGCCCCTGGTTGGACGAAGGGAAAGGAGAACTCTTCCTGAAAGTCGCATCCCCAAGGCTGCAGTACCTCTTTTCCTACAAGCACAAGTGGCAGCTATTCTGCTGCTCTTCGTGGCTGCCCCCCCCCACCCAGTACGAGGGATGCTGATTGAGACGGGAGTCAGTGGGCTGGCTGCAAGCCACTCGAGCCCCCTCAGAGCCCCTCTCTCTGCCTGCAGAGTCCAAGAGCACCCTGCCTCTGCCCCTGGGGCACACACCATCCCGAAGTGCCCTGCGCCCAGATAGATGGCAGGTGAGAACTACGGGAGGCCGGGATGGGGCGACAGGGAGCCATTGAGTACAGTGCTGGAAAGGCCATAGAAGGAGGTCAGACTAGGAAAGTGTGCACGGAGAGAGGGCAGCCAGGGACAAGAGCCGGTCACCGGACACTGGAAGCGAGCAGAAGGACAAGACAAGGAAGGATGTCATGAGTGGGCCGGGTGGCCGGGATAGGACAGTGACGTGATCCAGGCGGGTCTTTCAGACAACTCTCAGAACCCTCCAGCTCAGGGAAATCCATCTTCGTGCTAACAGTTGCCAGCCAAGAGGAATATTCTAGAAGGTTTGCTGCTGGCTGGCCCTGAGCCACAGGCAGGCTGTTGGATGTTCACGGCTTACAAAGAGGCCGAGCAGGGCTGACCAGCCTCATGGAGGTGCGTCAGCTACTTCCCAAAGAGGGGAGCAGTCGGCTCGGGTCCCACTGGCAACCCCGTCTCCCATGGGTGTTTCTCAGAGTGTGGACTCGATTTTTCCCGCTTCAGTCTTTCTGGGGAAGGGAACAGCAGCCACAGGCCCCTGACTTCACTGAGACAAGCTGGCACCCCGGGAGACGGTAATTGCTCTTCTGGGCCAACTCCAGTAGCAAAAATGCAGGGTCAGGGCTCCGATTGGCCAGCCTCAAGCACAGGGCCCGCACAGGGCCGAGAGGGGTCACCAGGGACCAGACGAGGGAGGTCAGGGAAAGGTCAGGAGCCACCATAGCCTCGCTGGTGAAAGAGGTTGTCAGAGCCCTGGGGAAAGTGGCCGTCAGGACCAGGCTGGCAACAGAGGTCAGGGATGGCCTTTGCCTGTGCTGACCTCACTTCCGTTCCTGGTCCCACCTTGCTCCAGCACTGCTGGTTGTGGGCCTGGGGTCCACGAGCTCACTGGGTGGTGCTGGGGGTCCCAGTGTGCTGACCCCAAGGGGAGCATCTCCTGCCCAGGGCCTGGGCAGAGTCCAGGGAATGCTCTGGAACGGGTACTCCTGGGCCGTGCAGGTGGGCAGGTCTGGCAGGACGTGGAAAGCATTCTCCGCTCCTCAAACCTTCTGGCCCTGCCCCAGGCCTGTGAGAGGAGGCCCTGGGAGAGTCACATCCAGTTTCTCCTGCCTTGGGCCCCAACTTCCCACACATTCCTCTCCACCACACTCTGTACTCACTCCACCCCTCTCTGTGTCCCAGGTCACAGAGGTAATGAGGAAGAGTCTGGGGAGATGGACCTATTGCCCTGGGGCTTCCATATGTCTTCAGTGTGCTGTGTGTCCTAAGGCAGGAGCCGACCCTCTCTGGGCCCTCCCCCACTTCCCCTATGTGTCCTTGGTGCTTGACCTGTCAACATCAGGGACCTGCCCGGCTCTTTCTGCCAAAATGTGGTACATTTAGCCCCTGTCAGTCTTGCTTCACCTTCACCTGTCGATTCAAGCCCACTTCACTGGAGCCAGGCCACCACTCAGCAGTCAGAGGCATCTCTATTCTCTGGGCAGTGACAGAGCGAGGGGTCAGCAATGCGCCCCTTCACCCTGCAGGCACCTGGGCAAAAATCTGCTCCTTGCAGGGTCCTGGTCCTGGCCCTGGCATTAGGCCAAACCTGCAGGACCGTGCACAGACGACAGCTGGGCACGAGGAAGGGGTGTTCACACAGCCGGCCAGCAGCAGAGCCACATGCGATTCTGAGTCTCCATGCCGGGGGCCAGGGTAACCAGGGAGCTGGTAGCGCGCATGCTCTGCACTCAGGCAGCCCAGGTTCCATCCTGGCCTTGCACTAAATCAGCAGGAATGGGCCCTTGCCCGAGCACAGTGACCCGAGTCTCACGAGGTGTGACACCAAAAGGAACCAACAAAGCCCACGCCGCTTTCTGGTGGACGTGACCGCAGACTGGTGGGAGTGAGCTACAGGACCAGCCCCTCCTCTGGCCCCACAGGATGAGCCCGGCAGCTTCTCGCTGAGAAGAGCCCCTTGGGGGCTCCTACAGCTGCTTTGACCTGGTTTTCCTTCCCTGGAGCCCAATTCCTGGAGCTACTCCCTGGGGATCACAACCCCTACGCACAAATACCTGCCATGACTCCCTCCCTCTCATTCGTTTTGGGTTTCTTATTGTTTCTTTGAAGGCCTCGCTCAGTGGTGCTCAGGGTTCACTCCTGGATCTGTGCTCAGGGTCCATATGTGGTGCTGGGATTTAGCCCCGGGGGCCGCATGCACAGTCTCCCCAGCCTCCACGGGGCCTGACCTCCTCCCGCCTCCAGCCTCTGTCCCTTCCCTCCAGTCATGGCCCTCCCTGCGGTGTCAGGCCCAGAACCATTTCCATCCGGACTCCAGGTCGTCCTCAGCCACTGCACTGCTCACCCCACACCACCCCTGCCCCACCTCCCCGTTAAATCTGCCGTGCACCCTTGACTTTCCAGCTACAGAGAATTCATTTTCTTTCAGAGCACCTGTGATGGCCTGAAATGATATTCCATCTGTAGAGAGCAGTTCAGTGTCTCTTTGTCTCCGGGAGGACACAGATTCTGTAAGAGCAGAGACGTGGCCTGTTTACACTCTAGCCTTGGGCCATAGGACAGTGTTTGGCCCAGGGAACTGTCAATTAATACAGGAATTAATAAGTAAGTAGACTGTCCTAATGAAGCGAATTCTGGAGTTAGAAAGAGCTAGCATTCCCCTGGCACGTGCAAGGTAGACCGCTGGGGGGAAATCCTCATCTCGCAAAAGAATTCGAATCATTCGAAGTCCATGTGTCTATACTGTTCTGGCGACCTAATCACACCGGCTCCCATGAGAGACGTACCACGTGATGAATGAATGAAAATGAAACTTAGAATTTGGTAAATATAGAACAAAAAAGTGCAAGTAAGACAGACTCTTCTTAAAGATTGCAGAGCTTTTTGGAGAAATATTAAAGTTCTAAATAAATGGGAAACACAACATGTTCACAGATCAGAAGGCGTATGTTGTTCGGATGGATGGGGCTGGAGAGGACACGTGCCCTGTTTCAATCCCTGGCACCACCTGTGGTCCCCTGAGCACTCCAGGAGGGACTCCAGGTCAGAGCAAGGAACAAACCTTGAGCACAAGCCTTGCTTGTGACCTTGTTTTTTAAAAAACAATCAGTTTTATGGGCTTAAGAGACCTTATAGCAGGCAGTGTGCTTGCCTTGCATGCGGCTGACCCCAGTTCAATCCTTGGCACTCCATAGGGTCCCCTGAGCTGGCCAGGAGTGACCCCTGAGTGCAGAGCCAGGAGTAAGACCTCAGCACCGCTGTGCAAAACAACATTCAAAAAAAGATCAAAGTTGAAGGATTCATACTTGCTGATTTCAAACCTACTTCAAAATTACAGTAATCAAGAATAGGATAAGATGAATACATAAATTAGTGAAATAAAGTGAGAATCCAGAAATATGTCCTCACATTTGTAGACAGTTTTAACACGGATGCCAAAACAATTCAATACAGGAAGAATAGTCTGTTCAACAAAATGGTGTGGGGGTGACATACAGAAAAATAAAATCAGGTTTTTTATACTGTATGTAAAAATGAATCTGAAAGTAAACCAAAAATCCAAATGTAGGAGACTATAAAGCCCCTTAGAGAAAAACAAAGGGATAAATGTTTGTGACCTTGGATGGGACAAATGTTTTCTCAGATGTGTCTGCCAAAACACATAGCATAAGAGAGAAATTGAACTTAATCAAATTTTTTAATGTTTTGCTTCAAAGGAGACATCAAGAAAGTGAAAATAGGGGCAAAAGAGATAGTCTAGTACCTAAAGCGCTTGCCTTGCATGCAGCCAAGCTGGGTTTGATCCTTGGCACCACATATGATCCCCTGAACACCACCAGGAGTATTCCTGAGCACAGAGCCAGGCATAAGCCCTGAGTACCAGTAGCTATGCCCCCAAATCCAAATTAGAGAAAGTGAAAATGTAACCACACAATGAGAAGAAACACTTGTCAATCATTTATTTGATGTGGAATACCAAATAAAATCTGGGCTGCATAAAGTACTCATAACTCAATAATAAATTGACAACCCAATTAAGGCTAGGCTAAAGACTTAAATAGACATTTCTCTATTAAGCCAGGAAAAGATTCTCAATTAACCATTAGAGAAAATCCAAATGTAAAACACAGGATCATGATGGAGCTCAGCATAAAGCACTTGTGCCTTGTGTGTGTGAGGTCCTGTCTTTGATTTCTGGCACCACAAAAAAAAATAAACAATGTGACACCTCTTCATACCTTGCTAGGTGACTAGAATCTAAAGCGCTAGATAAGAACAAACGTTGGTGAAAATACAGAAAATCAGAAACCTAATACCCTGTGAGCAGGATTTTTTAAAAAGTAATTTTCAGATGGAAAAGATTGTGACAGTGCTTCAAACAATTAAACATATAATTATGATATGATCCATCCCAGTACATACCTGATCCACTCTCGAGAGAAATGAAAGCTTGTGCACACAAAAACTCGTACACAAAAGTACATAGTAACATAGTTTAAGAGTCAATAGTGGTTAAGGACCAAGACAACAGCACGGTGGGTAGGGCATCTGCCTTGCATGTGGCCAACCTGGGTTGAATCTCCGGGACCCCTGAAGCCCCTGAGTTCATCAGGAGTGATCCCTGGTTGCAGAGTCAGGAGTAAGTCCTGAGCACTGCTGGGTGTGGCCCCCAAACCAGAAAAAAAAGAGTCAATGAGTGGACACGACTCCAAATGGCTGAATGGATAAAAACACCACTTTCCCCACAATGTAATATGAGTCAGACATAAAAGGAATAAAGCCGATGTAAGTGAACACAGGATGAACCCTGAAACGGGCTAAGTGGACAGTTAGACTCTAAAGACCATATATTCTCCGCTCTAATTCATGGGAAAGCTCTCCAGCCAACAACCCTGCACAGGCAGAATGTAGATTAGCGGGTCTTCAGAAATAAGTGTGATGGGGTGCGGGAGGAGGCTGGCTAAATGGCACGGGGTTCTGCTTTGGCTCATGGGAACCTCCTCAAGTTGGCTGTAACGATGGCTGTGTCTCCACGAGCACATTAAGACCTTCGAACTGTGCACATTGCGTGGGGGAGTGAGCGGCCGACAAGCTGGATTTTAATTTTAAGACTTCCTGTAAAAGCTGTTTAAACTATTGTGCTGGTCTCCGTAGGTGAGCCAGCCAACAGACGCTTTGGCAGAAGGACAAGTCTGGCAACCACAGGCCCGCCTGACCTAGGTGATGTGCTGGGGAGTGAGGTTGGGGTAGGAAGTGGGAGCAGAGCCTACGCATGTCGGGAAAGGGTCAGGAAGGCCCCACAGGGCACGGGGCCTGGGCAGAGCCAGCCCTGTTCAGAGAGGTGAACAGAGGGAGTCTCAGAGACAGAGCCGCAGAGAACCCACTTGCCCAGCACATGCCCAACCCACGTTAAGTCCCTGACATTGCATATGGTCCCCAGGCCCTGCTAAGAGAGATTCCTAAGCACAGAGCCAGAAGTGATCCCTGAGCACTGCTAGATGTGGTCCCACCGCAAACGAGGACAGTTTGACCCCAGGTGACTGTCCTCTAGGGCCAGTCTGATCACTGCAGGCTCCCCTAGTGCCCCTGCCAAGGGGGCTGAGAAGAAGATGGCACCAGTCACCACAGAGAGAGCACCAGGCCCATTGCTTTGCTGCCAGGGCAGGGATTGTCCTGCATTTGACAGCTGACCTTCCTCTCAACCCCTCCTGGAGAGGCAGGAGCAACCCAACCACTGAGGCTGAGGAACCCCCTTTGTGTCTGGGGTGGATCCCTGAGTCTGTGCCTCAGCCACTGGGGCTGCCGACCCTCCACCCTCTGTCTCAGAGTGCCCCCCATCCAGTTCTGCAACTGTGAACGCCACCCCCGAGACCCGCATGGAGCCCGGCAGGAGAGCACCTAGCAGCACCACATGTGCAGATCCAAGCTCCTCACAGCATGTGAAAGTCTCCCAGCCTCTCAACAGTCTTCCATCTGAGTCTGTAACCCCTCTGCCGTGTATGCCTGATTTTCAGGACATCACCAGGTCCATGAGAGGTTGGGAACTTGCCCTGTGCAATGCCAAGACAGCCTGAATGCCACCCTGTGCCCATCAGATCATCAATGTCTGCACCATTGATTATCCCAAGTCCCAGCTGCATCCAACCAAACAAACAACTTTTATTGGATCCCAGACCAGAAAAACCATAAATAGCAAGGTTCTGGAGGAAATACACTTGGAATGAAAATCTGAAGGTGTCTCCAGTCAATCGTGTTCTTCCATGGGGTTTAGGGGGTGATGCCACATTTAGTTGCTCTCATCCAACTATTGGCATCACTGAAAATCTCGAGGAATCCACCAAGCGCTGTGACTCTACGAAGTGGGGAGCCCCAGGTGTGTAGGTATGAGCTTTGCTGAATCCTGCACAGTTGAAGTCAGGCCTGTCAGGAAGGAGGCCCAGTAGTGCAGATTGAACTGTAGCGTATGTTTTCGTTTCTTTTCTGTGCAGCCCGGCTCCATCCTTCCCCTCTGGCCTGTCACCAAGGATTTCAATGCAAACCCCGTGGCCACTTTTCATCCTGGACCTCTCTGTGGCTAGTGTCCCTGCTGACAAGCTCCTCCTGGAAATTTCTCTTCCCTGACCCTTTAGCAAGGGTCACCTCCTCCTCCTGATTTTAGCACAGCCCAAGAAGGTAGGTTTTTGTGGGAGGGTTTTGGTTTGTTTTTGTGTTTAGCTTTTTGGGTCATACTAGGTGATGCTCAGGGGTCATTTCTGGGAGGGAATTACTCCTGGAGGTGCTCGGGGGGCCATATGGGATCTGAGGGATCAAACCCAGGTTGACTGTGTGCAAGGCAAACCCCCTACCTGCTATACTATTGCTCTAGCCCCCAAGAAGATAGCTTTGCCCCTGCTACCAACTCTGGCCCCAGGACAGACGGGAACTGGTAGAAGAGTCGGTCCTTCATGGACATTCTCAGGTGTGTCTCAGGGGAGCCTGAGCCCCATGCCCACAGACATCACCCACTGGCCCTGCACTTTGGGGTGATTTCACTGTCCCCTGCCATCCTAGATCCTTCCCATGGTGCTGGAAACAGCCTGAGCCCAGTTGCCTGTGCCCACATCCCAGACGTCCTCACTGCCTCAGTCTCCCCTTCCCTTCTCATTCATCTGCCCAGCTCTTCACTGTGGCAGTCTGCATTTCCTCTGCGGCCCTCAACTGTCTTCCACTGAGCATGAGCGCCACCTCCTCCCCCATGGCCTGGCTCCTGTCCACCCCACAACTCCTGCTCGCACACCACTGCCCCTTAGCCCCCCAGTGACCCCCGCTCGCCCCGTGCACGGTGTGCCTCCTCCTGAGTCCCCACCCCGGGCTGCCCTCTCCCCTTCCCGACCCTCTTAGTGACTACCTGTGCAGGTGAGGCGGGGAGAGAGAGTCCCAAACCAGCAATTCCCCACCTTTATCCAGCCACGGTTCCCCCCGACCCTGTTTCCTTCCTGTGGTCCTACCAGTTGCCCCCCAGTCTCATGCTTGGCTTTCATGTGACTTTCACCTATGCCCCCTAGACTCTACTGGAGACCGCAGAGAGCCATGGAGCCCTGGCTGAGAAACGCCGCGCTCTTAGCAGCGCCTTCCCTCATGCCTTTCCTTGCAGTGGAATGAGCCGGTGCAGACTCTGGGGCTTCCTCCGGCATCCCCAGGAGCCAGCAGGACTGGCCTGTGCTCTGCGCTCAGTCCATGTGGAAAGGAGGACAGAGTGTGCCTCAGCAGCTCCGCCCGCGTGTACTCCAGGGGCTGGGGCAGGGCTGGGTGTCTTGGCACCTGGCTTTCCCTCCCTTATTGGGACGATCCATGGCCTCAGCACAAGGGTGGAAACTGAGGCAAATTTTCTTAAGAATGGGGGCTCAGGGGCTGGAGCAATAGCACAGCGGGTAGGGCATTTGCCTTGCACGTGATCGACCTGGGTTCGATTTCCCACATCCCATATGGTCCCCTGAGCACTGTCAGGGGTAATTCCTGAGCGCAGAGCCAGGAGTAACCCCTGTGCATCGCCAAGTGTGACCCAAACAGAAAAAAAGAGTTTCAGTGAATTTTAAGAATTAAATAAAGAAGAAGAAGGAGAAGGAGGAGGAGGAGGAGGAGGAGGAGGAGGAGGAGAAGGAGAAGGAGAAGAAGAAGAAGAAGAAGAAGAAGAAGAAGAAGAAGAAGAAGAAGAAG
>JAOXYA010352461.1:0-18253 GCA_028565675.1 Sorex palustris
CAAAATCTCCAATGGAGATGTTACTGGGCCCGCTCGAGCAAATCGATGATCAACGGGAGGGCCTTTACTTTTTACTTACTGTGTTTTGGCATATCGAATACATCACGGGTAGCTTGCCAGGCTCTGCTGTGCGGAGGAGATACTCTTGGTAGCTTGCCGGGCTCTCCAAGAGGGGCGGAGAAATCGAACTCGGGTTGGCCATATTGGCTGCGTGCAAGGAAAATGCCCTACCGCTGTGCTATCGCTCCTCTACTATTTACCATTTCATTCCTTATATTACCCAGTAATGTCTCCATTGGAGACTTTGTTGTTACTGTGTCTGGCATATCAAATACGTCACGGGTGGCTTGCCAGGCTCTGCTGTGCGGGCGAGATACTGTCGGTAGCTTGCCGGGCTCTCTGAGAGGGGCGGAGGAATCGAACTCGCGTCGGCCATGTTGGCTGTGTGCAAGGAAAACGCCCTACCGCTGTGCTATCGCTCCTCTACTATTTACCATTTCATTCCTTATATTAGTGACTTTAGTGGGGGGGTTGTATTTTTATCTCAATCCCTCCCCCACTTCTTTAGCAGTTATTTACTTTGTTTCTCCTGTTTTAAATATCAGTGCTTGCTACTTTTACGATTATGATTACTTCCTACCTTTTCACTTTGAGGATTTTTTTCCCTTTTGGGTCACACCCAGCGATGCTCATGGGTTACTCCTGGCTCTGCACTCAGGAATTACTTCTGGCAGTGCTTAGGGAATGATATGGGATGCCGGGGACAGAACCCAGGTCGGCCTCGTGTAAGGCAAATGCCCTACCCGCTGTGCTATTGCTCTGATCCATCGCTTTGATGATTTTTATTTCCTTCCCTTGACTACTTTTTGGATTTATTTTGTATCCAGTTTTCCGAGGGTTTCAAATAGGAATGCATTTACTTGAGCTTTTTCCCTTATTTCTAACATAAACATTCTGTATAACTATCTGTCTCAGTACGACACTGGCTATAGCCCCTGTATTTGAATGGCATGCATTTTTCCTTTTATTCAGTTTTGTCTATTTCCAAGTCTTCTTTCCAAGCTTTTCTCCCCTCCTCCATCTCCGATCATCTCTGTGAGGGTCTGTTGAGGTCTACAGCATTGAACCCACAAAATCTCCCCGTTTCCTCAGGGTTCCTCATACTCCACCCCCCAACAGATGCTAATGGCTCAATTTTTTTATCCACATGTTCCCACTAAGCTCCTTGATGCAACTTGAGTACTCTGAAATGAGTGACAGCACAGACCTCCCTTCCCTGCAAGTCCCAATCATCCTTGATTCAGGGCATCTTGTTCTGGGTGACACCTTCTGTCTAGTGAGTTCCAAGTGGCCAAGAATCTGAAGCCCCTCTGCCCTCTCATTGTGAAAAGTAGAGTGAGGACTGCTCTGAGCTCTCAGGGAAGAAGCGTTTTCTTCTTTGCTTCTGTAGCCAGGGTTGGGAACCCTGCATCTTGCCAACTGCAGTGGCATTTGGTCATTTCCTGGATCGAGACAGCCCAGGCAGGGTCTGTCTAGAATAACAGCTGGACTGTCATCTGTGCGTGTCCCCAAACTCTTACAGGCAGCAGAAGAATGCAAATGAAGGCATGCCTGAAGCTTGACCCCAGCCCACACCCCCAGATTTCTGGTGCTGCTGGAGACTGAACTTGAGGTTACTGCAAGGCATGGAGGAGCTCAACTGCTGAGCCCCCTTTCTGACCCCATTTTCAAGAAGACAGGCTAGAGCTAGGATACTGATTCTGAGGTTGACCCGGAAGGATTTCATCCCTAACACCTTTCTCCAATCCTACCATATTAAATAATAACATTTGCTCTTTAGAAATAAAGTTGAATGATGAATTTCCTCTCCCAACCAGTGATGTGGTACCATTTATTGGTATGACAAAAACTAACAAAAAAACAAAAAAAATGGGGCACTTTGGGCCACACTTCTGGTGCTCAGGGTCTATTGCTTGCTCTGTGCTCAGGGATCACTCCCAGCTATGCTTAGGGGCCAGGGATGGGCCTGGGATCAACTGTATACAAGGGAAGTGCCTTAATCCCTTACTCTCTCTCCAGCCAGAAAAACATTTTGTTAACAACAACAAAATGATTTGAACTTGAGATTTTTGTTGCTGCTTTGGGCCTTACCTAGCCCTGCTCAGGGCTAACTCCTGGCAGGGCTCAAGGGACAACCTGGGGGTGCTGCGAATCAAATGCAGGTTGGCCCCAGGCCAGGCAAATCTTTACCCAATACACTATCTCTCCAGCCCCTGCATCTGCATCTTTATGAGCCACTCCCTATCTATCAAATAGAATTAATGGGGGGAATTTAATAATGTTCTAAAAACAAAATCCCATACAGAGCTACAGCACAGCTATAAGAGCATATGCCTGGAGTGTCTCCGGGCAACATGTGGTCCCCTGAGCACTGCCAGGTGCAGCCCTGCCAGCTCCCAGCACACTGGGTGTGACTCTAGCCTCCCATCACCACCAGGATATCCCGATATTGCTGGTACCACAGGGCCTGAGCAGCCCTTGTCTTCCAGTCCTCCTGCTGAATCTATGATGATCTGAGAATCACCAAAGGGATGCCCAGACCTCCTGAGACTAGCTGGGAAGGTTCCAAATGAAAGAAACCCAAGTGGGGGTCCAGAACCCAGACAGGGGACTGGAATGATAATGCAGTGGGTAAAGCCTTTGCCTTGCATGCGGCTGACCCGGGTTCAATCCCCGGCACCCCATATGATCCCTTAAGCACTGCCAGGAGCCAGGAGTAACCCCTGGGTTACTGGGGATGACAATGGGTGACACAAAAAGCCAAAAAGACAGCAAAGAAACCCAGATGGCCATTTTTTAATGTTTGACAAAAAGCTAAACCATGCATGATCCAGGTGAGAATAAGTTTTGGTGCCCAGAAATGAAATTTAGGGTGTCCTCAAATTCTGTTACCTCCAAAGTTATCCAAAGCTATCCAAAGTTAAAGACCACCCTGGAGGTTTGCCTGGGTCTCCAGGGAATGAGGCAGAAGCAAAGACAGTACAATTCAGACAAGCTGTGACCTGTACCACCAGCACAGTAGGGTTTCAGAAAACCCCCAACTCACAAACCTTTCCTGAGGGTAAAGGAAATCTCGAAGGTGTATCTAGCCAAGTGGAGAAGCATGAGCAGAAAGAAAACATCAAAAGAAAGATTCCCGACATTGTAGCAGAGTTGGCATTGGTGCACATAGAGACAGTTGGAACATACGGAATAGAGTATAAATAAACAGAATTAAGGGGCATGCGCATATCACACTCCCTCTTTGAAGAAATGAACATTCAAACATGAACCACCAAGTTCCAAAGGGGGTTGGCAAGCCAAGAAAAGAGAAGTTTGAACACAGCCATCATTTAACACAGAGAGATTAGAGAGATTATTTTCAGGGTGTTGTTAGAAAGCTTCGATCCCAACAGACGTCAGCACTGATTTTTTTTTTCATTTATTCAAGCATGTATGAAATACTTAGGATGTTTGAACACGATGATGCCTTGTCTCTTGCAGAGATTGGTAGCAATACACCTACAGGAATCGCAACATATACAAAGTACTGTGGGAAAGTGGTCCCTCATACCTCAATGTGAGGGACAGAGAAAGATGATCAACTCCTGTGGGTGTCTTGCTCCATAAAGTCCTTTCTGAAGGGAGAGTCGGGGGTCATCTGCATCCTGAACCCTGCAAAGACCTGGCACTCAAAGAAAGATGGTGAGGTAGGATGAAATTGTTAAGGGGCGACCCTCCCTAGAAGAGTGTGATGAAGGAAGCAGAGATGAGACTATAGAGTCCTAATCAATGCTAAAGGGTTTCTAGCTCCCCCTCCCCCAGAGTGGAGAGCAACATCTCCCAAGCATGTGTGTCAGTAAATAAATCCAGGAGCCAGAGAAATGGTTCAGTGGGTAGAGCACTTGTCTTGCATGCAGGCTACTGGGCTCAAGCACTGGCACTGACAGGGTGCCCCCAGTACACTAACTCTCTGGCCCTGAGCACAGAACCAGGAGTATGCCCTGAGCACAACCTGATATGCCCTCTACCAACAAACAAACAAAGAATAATAATAATATATCCAACAGCATTCCATAATCACACCAAAGGATTCCTCCCAACTCCTAACGCTCCTGCAAATACAAATTCCCATTTCTCCTCTGTCTTATGTAAGAGAGGAAGGGAGCACACTCTAAAATGCTATTTCCAATTTTCTTCCCACCCACCCCCCAAGGGAACAGTATTTTCTTAGCTATTTTTATATTCACATATGGGGTGCTTCCTCCACTCCCCGCCTCCTTCAGCTCCATCCATGCCTACAGCATCCGGACAAGCTAGGCTACCCCAACTTGTCTGACTTCCTCTGACCAGGCTTTGCAGTAGCTCATACGACACTGAGAGCATGATCCCCTGCATGTCACGGGCCTTCTACGTGAATACATGTGAGAGGCGCATGCTCCAGAGGCTCTGCTGAGTACTGGGACAGGTGAAATCGTTCCTAGGCCAGAGCCACAATCACCCACATCCAGTTATGTAACAGTTTATACTTCACCAGTGATGCATGCACTGAGCACCCAGCACTGCTTAAGGCTGACTCCCAGCTCTGTGCTCAGGGATCACTGCTGGCAATGTTCTGGGGACCCTAGGTGGTGCCAGGGATTGAATGGGGCTCAGCTGCATGCAAGGCCAGCATCCATCTCTCTGTCCCCCAGTACTAACTCTCTGGCCCAGCATCTGTTTTCTTACGCAAGGAAAAGACACACTTTGACTCCAATTGCAAAGGCCAATTCAGAAAAGAGGATGCAATGATCTGGGTTGAGGACAGAGTTCAAGCAGAAGCTTAGCATGGGGAACTGAGGGGATGTGAAGGAATAAGTGACATCTATTTTGTCTGCAATACCTGCTGTGGGAAGGCAGGCTTGGTTTCCTGGAGTGTGGGCCAGGAGACCCCAAGCAGGAATGCTGAAAGGGGATCATGGGGTTGGATCTGTTATCTGGGACCCCCTGAGGGATGTCCAACAAACAAAGCTTTCCTGTGGAAGGTCATGCACCCAATTCTGGAGATCAGAAGACAACTGTCAGCAGGCAGCATGGATTAAAGATGGAATAGGGAGCCCGAGAATGAAGCAATTGTCTCGGAAAGACTCAGAGAGATGAGAAAACAGCGCAGGCCTCTGGCCCATGGTCAGCCACATACAGAGGGTGCCAGATGAGGGCGGAAGGGGAAAAAGATGAGAAGAGCATGCTGGGAATGACCACATGGCCTGTCCTCCCCCCGGACTCTGAGAAACTGGGACATGGGGGATGTGGACCCGAGGGATGGCCAAGGTGAACAGCGCCTGTTCTGATGAGCACCTTGCTAAGAACTCACAGGAACGCCCCATCAGCTTCCTTTAGCTTACCCACAGCAGCTAAAGGAGCATGTCCCTCATAATCAGTGAGGAGTCAGAAGAGTACTGGCAACATTAAGTGGAAAAATCAAGAAACTGGAAGAGACTATCGGGATTAAAATGCAAACATTATGGCCAGTGTCGGTGCAGAGGTGTCAGGCTGGTGGACATGTCAGCTCCTACAGCCTCACTCAGCAGCAGGGCTGATGCAGATAGAGCGAAGGCTGCTGTGTGGACATGTGGGACGCCCTTAGTCCCTCACCCAGCTGACCAGAAGGACAGGCAGAATTAACACTTGCAATGAAAACCTTCCTTGGACATTAATGGTCATGGAGGGGGCCATTAATAGCACATAAACATGCACATCTACACATGCACTCATGGTGTGTGTGCATCTCCCTGCGTCAGGAACTGCATGCATGCACATGTGTACGAGTGCAGGTACAGGTGCTTATGCACAAGCACACACATGTGTACACACATAGCACATATGAGTGAATGATGTACGGTAATAGTTTCTAGTCAAGTTAACCTTGAATAACACTGTTTTGGACCATGTGAATTCACTTAGAACCGGATCTTTCTCTTGTAAATATTATGAATCCAGGATCACTGTTTCTTGTACATAAATCTTAATTTCTTTTTCCACATTAGCATCGCATGGCTAATGTCCGGCTCGGGCCCAGCTTGCAACCTCTGCTATTTTGCATTCGGTGAGACAATATTGTCGTAGCTTCTAGCAGGCGATTCATCTTGTGAACAGACGATAGGAGCTTCCAGCACTGGCAGATCTGGTCCGGTCCTGCAAGTCTGTTTTCTCTTTCTCAGGATGCACTTCACATTTTCTTCTCTCTGCTTACATTATCGTAAGAACTCAGCAAATTGCAGAAATGTGCCAAACTGCTGGTCCCCAGCAGCGTGTTCTGTTCAAGCAGGGGGTATCAGAAGTTAACTTGGGGGGAATCAAAGTTACTCAAAAATTTTCAACTAGGCACAGACTAGGTTTTTGCCCCTTCATTATAAATAGACGATTGGGACAGAAATGTACAGATAATATACATGGATACATTGCATGTACCCACATTAAAAAGTCACCTAAAATAAGTCCTCAAAAAGATTGAAAAGTAAATAGTGTACAGTCATGAAAGGAATACATGGGACAAGAGTGATGGCACAGTGGGGAGGGCATTTGCTTTGCACACTACTGAACTGGGTTCTATCCACGAGACCCCATATGGTTCCAGGAACATAGCCAGGAGTGACCCCTGAGCATAGAACCAGGAGTCAACCCTGAGCACCACCAGGTGTGGCCCCAAAACAAAAGAAACAAGCAGAGAAGGAAACCACATCCTGCTGAGAATTACTGAGAGAAAGTAAAGATTTCCCCAGGGCTCCCCCCGCCTCTGAGCCCCACTGTAGCTCCTCTACCTGGAAACCAACCAAAGCTGCAATGCTGGGATCAAATTTGTAGTTCAAGGAATAGTATTAAGCTTACTTTCAGGCCTTGAAAGTTTTACAATTTAGGAAAACATAAACACATTTATCAGCGTTGTCTTCTGTCCAATTTTTGCAACTTTCTCTTGTAAATTTGATGGTACTAAAATAAAAGTGAAAAGGGAAGCAGAGCAATAGCACAGTGGGGAGGGTGTTTGCCTTGCATATGGATGACTTGAGTTCAATTCCGGCACCCCACAGGGTTCCCTAAGCACCACCAGGAGTGATCCCTGAGTGCAGAGCCAGGAGTCAGCCCTGAGCATCACCAGGTGTGACCCCAAAACAAAAAATAATTAATTAGCATATAAAATAAAAGTGAAAAAAGGAAATTATGGCAGACTTAATGATGAGGGGAGAACCCCAAGTCCTTCTGCCCTTTCTATTCTCCAGTCCTGTCCATTCTTGAAACTTCCATCGTATCTATCCCTCCTCTGCACAGATGCTGTATCCCTTCCCCAAGGCCCCAGGAAGTCCCACCTCCATTGCTCCTCATTCATTTTCCTTCTCACTGAATGGGGTGGGGAAAGCCCCAGGGCCACACTCAGCACTTCTTGGCTAGCTCGGACAATGGCTCACTGCTTGAACTCGACGCCATGTTCCTCAGGACTGTGATGCTGGGGACCAGCAGGGCCAAGCGTGTGGACTTGGGGACCTCCGGTGATGTTCAGGAAGCCACAGATGCACAGAGGCGGGAGATGCAGGACAGGCAGGTGCCTTAACCACCTCAGCGTCTCCTTCTTCACCAAGGCTCATGTCCTCTCATTCTGGCTTCTCTGCTGCACATGGCCACGCTTAGCTGTCCAGCTGTCTGTCCACCTCCAGGTCCAGCCATGCAGCCTGCCTTGCAGCAGGGGTGTCAAGCCTCTGGTTGATCGAACATACCTGGGATTTATAGCTGACACATGCTCTGCCCAGGCCCCGCTCTGTTTTGCTCAAGCTCAAGAGAAAGGCACAGTGGGGAGCAGGGGCCAGCTGGGAGGGATTTGGCCACAACTGGGAAAATCAGGGGACTCTAAAAGTGATGTCTGAGGTGGCTTTTGCAGGAGGAATAGATAAGATCAGAGTCATTTCAGGCAGTGGTGTGGGAAGGCATCGAGGGCTCACATGTGAGGGGCTGGGCCCTCACATAAGCTGGAGTGAAGTCCCAGAGGTGGGCATGTGAAGGGCATGGGGAACTCAGCCAAGGAGCACAAACACTTTGTTTTGTGGGAGTAAAGACCCCTATCTATGTGGTCTGCTCAAGCTTCAAAGCTGGCCTCACTCTGGCCCTCGCCAATCGCTCTGCCCCATTGCACAGCCAGGGCTGTCTCTTCCCACTGCACCAGATGCATCTTTGCATGTCAGCAAGGTGCCACCCTCGGCTGGCTATCCAGTTCCTGGCAGGTAATGGATTTGCAAAGGGGCGCTGTGGCCTTGACCGCGTGCCAGGACTTCATCACATTTCCCGAGCCAGGGAACATGCTCTATGCCGGAAACAAGCCATTTCACACCCTGGGAAGGGACCCCACTCACTCCAGGCCCTGTGCCAACCTGCCCGCCAGGGGCACACAGCCAAGAATATCCACAGGAAACTGCTGAAGAAAGGGAGAAAGGGGCTCACTTCAGGATAATGACCGTGTCCCTCTGGCTGCCTGAGCAGAAGAGTCAGCATGGGCCAGAATGGAGGAAATGCATGCTGCCCTCTTTCTCCACTGCTCAGCTCAGCAGCCCATGCAAAACTCATCTTCCACCGCACCCCAGCGCTGACGCCACTCTAGCTCTGGGGCCCCAGGCACACCAGAGCAATTCGGAGTTCAGGAAACACAGGTGACTCCTGACAAACTGGGTGTGCTGGATGGGACCTGGGCAGCCCTGCCTCCAATCCTGTCCTGCTAGGGTGCAAGTACCCAGAAAAGTGTGCACACATATGTATCTGCACAAGGTGTGTGCACACATATGCAAACTCACACACAAGTGCACACACGAACACACAAACATGAACACAAGCACATACACATGTGTGCACATGCAACTCAAGCATGTGTGCACATGATTACACATGTGTGCACTCATACATGTGTGCACATACCTTTACATACACACATGCACACATGTGTGCACACATGGACACATACTCAACACTTGCACACATGCATGCACATGCACACATACTCATACATATGTTCACAACATGCTTATACATGTGCATGTACAGAAACACACGTGCACATGGGAGAACGTGCATGTGTACACACAACTCACACATGAGAGGATGTGCATAAGCACGTGTGTGCAAATACAAACACATAGGTGCACATACATGAGTACATATATATTTGCATGCACACGACACACATTGCACATATTAACACTGCTGTGCACACACATGCTTGCACACATACTCTTACATGCACACTTACCTATGTACACGCGTGCACGTATGTGTGCACACACATGAACCCATACACATATATGCACATGCACGCACACATTCACAACATATCCATACGTGCACATACTCAGACATGAGTGCACACACACAGCTTTCTGAATTTCTGCAGGCAGCGTGGTAGAGTGCACTCGCTTTGGTGCCCGGCGCCTGCTCTACGCGGAGTTTTCCTGGGACCCGGCTATGTCCTGTCTGGGTCTATGCCTGGAGCACTGCCTGGGATGGGAAACCTGAGCAGGGCCAAAGGGATTGGAGTTGGAGGAGGTGCAGAGGTCGCTGGCCACTGAGGGAGGCGAGCGGGGCAGGTGCGGAGTCGCTGGCCGTGGTGCTGACCTGCCTTGCGCGACCCGGGCTTCCAGGTTGAGAGAAGCCGTGAACACCAGAGAGTGAGCGCAGCGACGCCCTCTGGAGCGAGGAGAAGCGGAACAGCGGAAACCTTCGCTCTCTCGCTGCTCGGTTGGGCCCGAAGTGCCCTGCACCCAGGCCCGAGCCGGCTTGCGGGCGCCCTCTGATGGGCACCGCGCGCTGACCGCTGACCGCATCTAAACGCGCATAAACCTGCTGGATCGCACCCAGATGCACCCTGGGCGCTCTTTGTGCTGATATTCAGGGCTGGCCGTGCCACCAAGCATGCAGATCTTTCCTGCACCCCGTGTGGCGACTGGCTTTGTGCATCTGTATTGCACCCGCTGCAAACCGGGGATGGAGGGTTTCAGGACTGCCGTGTGATGCAAAGCTCCCTTTCTTGGCAGAGGCCGATTGTGGGTGGGAGTGGCTTCTGGGGCCTTATTTCATCCGATGGGAGATTAGGAAAAGGCCTCAACCCGGCTAGGGGCAATTTGCTGCCTTTGTGCAACTAATCCTAGCCTCTAATTCCCTTTTCCAGCTTGTTCTGCTGAGCGTGGAGAGGTACATCCTGCCCAGCATCCCAGTCCAGCTTCTAAGAATTTATCCTGTAATTAGGAATCAGCGTCTGGAGTCCCTGGCCCCTGTTGTTTCTCTTAAGCCTGCCTTTTCTTTTGTGGGGAGAAGGGTTCAAAGTTCTGGGAAGGCTCCCTGAAGTCCTGGGCCCACCCACAGGCAGCACTAAGGCTCTGAGGTGCTAAGAGAATGGTGTGGGCCACCTGGCAGTGCTCCTGAGCCTCCAGGAGGCACTCAGTGGTGCTGGAGAGGACCACGGGTCACCCGGGATTTACAGGGTTCTGGTACTCTCTGCCCAACCCCGAGGGCCCTTTCTTCTCTTTTTTAACTATTTACTATTTTTATTTTAAATCACAGTGAGATACACAGTTACAAGGTTTTTCATGACTGGGATCCAGTTCTATAATGGTCGAGCACCCGTCCCTTCACCAGTGCATATAATGGTCCAGCACCCGTCCCTTCACCACCAGTGTCCCCAGTTTTCCTCTTACCACTCCCCCTCCAGCCTACTTCTATGGCAGGTGCTTTTCTTCTCTCTGTCTCTCTCTCTCTCTCTCTCTCTCTCTCTCTCTCTCTCTCTTTCTCTCTCCAGCCCCCAAAGTAGTCTCCCTTTTCTATCCATGAAGCAGACTTGGTAGAAGCCCAAGACCACAGGCCACAATGAGAGCTTCTGACTTCAAAATCCCAGGGTCATTCTGTTCTTTACAAGACATTCAGGAGGCCGGAGAGTCAGGACAGCAGGGAAGGAGCTTGCCTCACCAGGAGTGATCCCCAAGCACAGA
The DNA here is from genome assembly GCA_028565675.1 of Sorex palustris. Classification (NCBI taxonomy): domain Eukaryota; kingdom Metazoa; phylum Chordata; class Mammalia; order Eulipotyphla; family Soricidae; genus Sorex; species Sorex palustris. The sequence goes on from JAOXYA010352461.1 coordinate 11,037, forward strand.
GCCAGGAGTCTTTGGCCCAAAATCCAAAGACATTCAGAGAGGTGAGATCTGAGTTGGAAGGCCTCTATTCTGAACCTGAACTATCTTTCCGTTGCGTCCAGACCACCTTAATTTCCCCTGGATCATAACCCTCATAACAGGCTTGGAACCTGCGAAACCAAGACTTCCCCCCACACCAGGATCCCTAACATCCCTCCCTAGACTTTGCGTTTGCTACCAAAAGGCATGTCTCTCCCCTTGCTCCGTGTTCCGTGCTCCCAGTGCATCCATTAATGTCAAATGCTGCGGCTGTGTAAGTGGCTGCTCGTTCTCTTCTGCTCCTCTGGCAATATTTCCTAGTTAATGAGATTACCAGCCTTCAGCGGACATGCAGACGCCTAATGGCAGCCCGGAGCACATGCATTTAAACAGCCATTATTGATATTATTTCTATTTAATTGGGGAGATGTCCTCTTGCCCCTCACCCATGGGCAAAAGATGTCTTAGCTGAGAAGCTGGGAGGAGAGATCAGATGTAAGAATCCAGGGGAAATGGAGGAAAGTGAGCCGGACTCTGCTTCCTCTCACGCTCCATCCCCCCTCCTTTCTCAGTCTTCCTGTCTCTTCCTTTCAACCCCTCTTTCTCCTCTCTTCTCCCCTATCTTCCCTTCCTCTTGCTCCCTTCTTCCTTCCTCCTCTCTTCCTCTTCTCTCTCCTACGCCTCTCTCTCCTTTCTCTTCTCTCTCCTTCCCTCTGTCTGTTTCTCTCCCCATCCCTCCATTTCTCTGTCTCTCCGTCTTTCCCCATCCCTCCATCTCTCGCTCCCCATCCCTCCATCCCTGTCTCTCTCCCCATCCCTCATCTCTGTATCTCCCTCTCTTCCCATCCCTCCGTCTCTCTCCCCACCCCTCCTTCTCTTTCTCCCCATCCCTCCTTCTCTGCCTCTCTCCCTCCCTCTATCCCCCACTCAGGACCCAGGTTTTGCTAAGACCCGACCCCTTCTTTCCTCCCCCTTCCCTGCTTCTTTCCTCCAGCATAGCATCATGGCTCCGGGAGATCCCTTTTCCCGGGTGGTTACCCTGCCATCTGTCTTCATTTGCACACAGGCTGATGTGTATCAGACACAGAAATGCACCTAGGCCTGCAAGCCGGCAAGCCAGCCCACAAGCCCCATTCCTGATGCCCGGTCCCCTGGTTCTGGTGTCCGTTCTCCTTTCCTCAGACTGCTGCCCTCCCTGCTTCCAGAAGCCCTCACCACCTAGATAGGGAAGCAGTTCCCACCCCACACCTGGACACAAGCTTTCTTGGAGAAATTCCTCCCTACCCCATGGAAAAGTCCCAAAGCCCCACTGGAACAGGAGCAGGAGCTCATTCCCCATGCCCACCTCCTTCAGAACACCCTGAGAAGGCAAGACCAGCGCCACATCCAGCCCCGTCTCGGGGGCTGCAGGGGCAGGGGTGGCCCTGACCCAAAGCCAAACCAGGCACTTCCTCCCTAAAGACCAGAAGGACAGGATCCTCCTGGCGCCATCTCAGCCTGAGGACTCCAGGGCTGGCAGCTCCCTCCTGCATGCAATGGACACCAGTGCGCCTAAGGGCACAAAAGGGTAGCTTGTCTGGGGTCACTGGTCACAAACCCGTCCTCTGGACGCGAGGGAAGGTTAGACAGCTTTGCCGGCTGTAGCCGTAGAAGCTGTAGCAGGCGCTTTCCTTGCACAGTGCTGCCACCTGCTGGCTACTCCCAGGGGCACACAGGCTCTTCCCTGACCCCAGGCTGTCCTGGGCTGGCGTTGGATGCCGGCAGGGAGGGGGCCTGAGAGGGGCTAGGGGAGACCAAGGAACAAATCTGTGCTTGGCAGAGGCAAAGAGGACGCAAGCGGGGCTGCTGGCTGGAGGAGTCCAGGATGGAGAGAGGTGAGGTCTGAGTAAGGGGACACTTGTCCTGGTGTCTAACAGTGCACCCAGCAGCCCCCCCAGAACATGGCCCTACCCAGAAAATAAGGCCCGTGTGAGTTCCATCTCCTTCCTCCTAGTGCAGGGGACCGCAACAATGCTCAAGTGACCAAAAGCAGTTGGGAGTTTAACCAGGTTGGAAGCCCAGTGACCGCATGCAAGGCAAGGCTTGCCCCCTGCACTGTGATGTCTCCAGCCCCCAGGGGGCTATTGGTCCTGCTTTTGCTCTGTTCACACGTGACACCCCCCTCTCCAACAAAGTTCTACTGCGGCCACCACCACTGGAGTCTCTGCCAGGGCTGGCTCTGCCCACCCAGCACCCCCATGGAGCCCATGGCTTGGTCACTGGCCCTCCTGGTGCTTAATTTGGAAGTGACCATCACCACCCCAAGCTCTCAGAGACATGGAATCTCATGCAGGAAGCACAGCCAGACACACGCAATGGACTCACAGTTCAGGGCTCATAGCCACACACATAGGGGCAGGCACACGACCCTGCAGGCAGAGATCTGGGTCAGCAGGACCAGGGCCACATCCAGACACAGGCCACAGAACAGACACAAGATGGCCACATCCAAGCACACACTGGCCACGAACAGACGCACACTGGCCACATAACAAACACACAGTGGCCACGTACAGCCACACACCGGCCATGTCTAGACACACACTGGCTACATCTAGACACACACTGGCCATATAACAGATACACACTGGCCATGTACAGACACACACTAGCCACATAATAGACACACACTGGTCATGTCCAAACATACTGGCTATATCCAGAAACACACTGGCCACATCCAGTCATACACTGGCCACATCCAGACACACACTGGCCATGTCCAGACACACACTGATCACATGACAGACACACACTGATCACATGACAGACATACACTGACCATGTCCAGACACACACTGGCCACATAAAAGGCACACATTGGCCATGTACAGACATGAACCAGACATTCAGGGGACTGTGCACGGAGAGCACACACGTGACTCCTGGCCCACAGAGCTGACGGCACTCCCAGTGCTCCCAGCACCACACACAGCAGACACATGTGCTAGACACAAACCCCAACTGCAGCCTCCCAACCACCGCTGGCTTTGAGAGACAAAGCTTGGGTAGAGAACACCCCCCAGAAGCTGCTCTAGGCCCCGTGGCCCTGCCCCCTCTGAGTGTCCCAGAACAGCTGCATGGACAGACGTATGGTTGTCCATGTGTCCGGAACAACCAGATGATGGTTAGCTTATGAACTAACTTGGCAACTGGAAAAATGCCAGGTGCAACAATTATCCATTGACAACAATTATAAAATGAAATTTGGTACCTAATAATAACAGAAAAGGGACACACAATTGTGTCGATTAGGGTCAGGGAAATTCAGAGAAAGGGTTGGGTGATGATTTTCTCCTGGGGGGGAGGATGGAAGAGGGAGGGGTTGGATGTGGTTCAGGAACCAGGAAAAATCCTGCCCCTCCTTCCTCTGCCTCCTTTAAAGCACTGTAGCACTGTAGCACTGTCCTCCCGTTTTTCATCAATTTGCTTGAACGGGCACCAGTAACATCTCCATTGTGAGACTTGTTGTTACTGTTTTTGGCATATCGAATACTCCATGGTAGCTTACAGGCTCTGCCGTGCGGGCAGATACTCGCAGTAGCTTGCCAGGCTCTCTGAGAGGGATGGAGGAATCGAACTGCAACGCAAAAGCCCTACCCGCTGTGTGAACTTTAGGTAGAAGTTATTAAAATGTTAAACTAATAGACAAAGTGAAAAAATGGTTCAAGGTGAATTTTATAGCAGCACAGCGGTAGGGCGTTTGCCTTGCGAGCAGCCAGCTCTGCCGAGCCAGGTTCGATTCTTCTGCCCTTCTTGAAGAGCCCGGCAAGCGACCGAGAGCTATCTCGCCTGCATGGCAAAGCCTGGCAAGCTACCTGTGATGTATTCAATATGCCAAACACAGTAACAAGAAGTCTCAAAATGGAGACGTTACTAGGCCCACTCGAGCAAAAATCGATGAACAACGAACGGGAGGACAGTGTGACAGTGTGTGATCAAAATTTATGTTTTGCCTGTGGGCTCCTTTAAGAGAACTTCTAATATTTAGCCATTAGGTGGAGCCATAGAATAACCAATTGGACTGTAGGCTTGGCCCTTCCTCCCAGATTTCTGCTGAACTCATTTCCTGACATAGCCCAGAGGGAAATTTTACAGCTTCCAGACCCTGCAAATGTGACAAGGCTTCAAGCATCTGAATTCCTGTTATCCAATTCTTAACTTTCCTCAATAGGAAAATAAGTAACATTCACATTTCTGTAAATCTCTAGACAAAAACAAACTACAGATGAGTAGTAGCAAGGAAGAATGAATGATTTACTAACTTCTTGAGCAGAGGGTAAAATGATTTAAAATATCTCTTCTTAGGCCAGAGCAAAGGGCTGGCACAGGTGCTCTGGTGAAAGAACCTCGAGTAGAATCTCCATTCCACATGCTCCCCTAAGCACCAATCTGGGAGTAACCCCTGAATATTACCAGCTGTGACCCAAAGTCCACAAATAAACAGATAAAAGAAACTAATATGTAGCCTGAAAGCACAGCAGCCAGGAGCCGCACCCTCTGGCACAGAGAGCCCAGATCCATGATTAATCTCAAATAGATTGACAACCAGCTGAATGTCCCCAACAGGGACAGGTCTCTGGGCTGAGAGCTCTGGGTCCTTCGCAGAAAGGGGTAGCAGATCTCCCCTTTCTGCCTGAAGGCCCACAGCCACAGCCACACCCAACACCTTCCCACATCGAAACAGCAGCTCCACAGCTGAACCTCATCACATCACCAGGACACCCAATCATTCCAGCACCTAGAGCGCATGGCCGCATCTGTGGCCACATGACACCTCCAGGCTTCCTGGTACTGTAAGTCCAGTGGGACCACCGCAAATCTGACAGGAAAGTTGCCCAGAAGTGCACCAAGCTCAGTGAGTGAAAACATAGAAGGTTTCAGCTAGCACAAACCAACCTAGCAAACCCTGAGACAAGGACTTCAGGGACGCACGCCCTTGTGAGGTATAACAACAATGATCCCAAAGTGAGTTTTGTTGATCTAAGTTTTGATAGTCCCATTTGCCTTTGTGTTAAAACAAGCAATATGTTTGTGTCTCCTGAGGAGGCGGGCTTGGTGCTGGTGGGGAAACTTGGGGACATTGATGAGGGGCGGGTTGCAGGGGTGGTGGGATTGGTGTTGGAACATCGAACGCCCAAAACAACTGTTTCATTAATAACTTGGTAGATTGTGATGTTATAATAAGAGCTTTAAAAGAAACAATGAAAATCCTTTTTTCAGAGAGCCTCCCTCAGCACCCTACATTGCCTCTCCCCTGAAGCCCAGTTGTAGGAGGACCCAGGGGTCTCCGTCCTAAGGTAGGGCCTGGATCCCACTGTCTCTGGTCATCAGAGTCTCTTCTCCAGCCAACAGGGGCCTCGACAAGCTCTGGGGTATGCTCTTTGGGTGGTTCACTGGCACTTGTGAAGGAGGGCAGAGGCAATCCAGACCTCAGATAAGCAAAGTCGATGATATGAAATGAACCTGGAGTTTCAAACTTTTTTTATAGAGACCTGACAATGCCACAGGTCCAAGAGCTTCCCTTTCTCAGGCCACACTCACTGATGGGAGGTTACTCCCACTGGGTGCTGGGGAACCTCCCAGTGGTGCTCAGAGGAACATGCAGTGCCAGGGATGGAAAAGGGCTCCTGGAGGCAAAGTGGGCATCTCTCCTGCAGGAAGGTGAGGTTTGGCCTGCAGAGGGATGAGTCCGGGAAGCAGTGAAGGCACATAGGGAAGATCCAGGCTGCTGGGGGTGGGGAGGGTGGTACTCCTCCTCCTGGCCATCCTTTCAGGCCAGTGCTTCTAGAATTCTTTATTGAGGGAAATGACTTTCAAACTCTCCTTGGGGAAGTTGCAAGTTGCATAAACTCATGCATTGCACGGGATTTTAGTTTTGATCTTTGACACTCAGGCTTGGGTTCTGCAGTTTTCTTCTTTTTCTCTCTTTTTCTCTTTCTCTCTTTCTTGCTTTATTTCCTTCCTTTTCTTCTTTCCTTCTTTTCCTTCCTTCCTCTTCCTTCCCTCCTTCCTCTTACTTCCTCTTCCTTTCTCTTCCTTCCTTCTTCCTTCCCTCCTTCCTTTTCTTCCTTTCCTTCCTTCTTTTTCTTCCTTCCTTTCTCTTATTCCTTCCTTCTCCCTTCCTTCTTTCCTTCTTTACCTTCCTTCCTTCTTTCTTCCCTCCCTCCCTCTCTTCCCTCCATCCCTTTCTCTCTCACTTTTTCTCTTTCTCTTTTTTTGGTTTTGAGCCTCAACCGTTGGTGCTCAGGGTTTACTCCTGGCTCTGTGATCAGGGATCACTCCTAGCAAGGCTTAGGGGACCATTTGAGATGTCAGGGATCAAACTCAAATCATCTGTGCAAGGCAAATTGTACTATCTCTCCCGCCTGGGTTCTGCATCTTCTTATGTGAAACGCAGAAAGTCCATTCTCAGTCCTGGAAGGGCCCGTGGCACTGCAAAAGGGAGTCAGTTTCTCCTCCAGTCCTGACTGACTGGCCGTTGGCCCAGGACGGGGCAGAACTGAACCTTTCTTGGAGCTTTTGACACTTCCTTCCTGGGATCTGATCCTTTTGGTTGACAGTTTTACTCTACCAATTTTTGAAAGAGTAATATTGAAGGCTACAAGAATTGTAATGATTTCTTCTTTAAATTCTGGGTTTTTTTCTTCACATATTTTGCAACTTTGTTATTTGGTTCATGCATATTTCATATTGCTTTGTCTTCTTGGCAATTGACCCTTCCAGCATTATGTAATGTCTCTGTTTATTTTCTATGGCCTAAATTCTGCTCTGTCTGATAACAGACCTGTTTCAACTTCCTTTTGTTAATGCCTACAGTGTTTCCATCCTTTTACTTCAGCGTGACTACACACATACACTTTTTATTTTAATTTTTATAAAGTTATTCACGATGGTGTATTACTGTATATTTTAAGACCAATCCCAACACCATTGCACCTTTCCACCACATCATTTTCCCAACCACCAACAAAATTCGCCCCAGTAGCAGGCCCTAACTTCATTTTTATTTGCGAAGTGAGTTTCTAGCAAATATTTAAAGTTTTTTTTTAAAATAAGTAACTAGCATATAGGCCGGCTGCGATAGCACAGCGGTAGGGCGTTTGTCTTGCACGCAGCCAACATGGCCGACCCGAGTTCGATTCCTCCACCCCTCTCGG
>JAOXYA010352956.1:0-18248 GCA_028565675.1 Sorex palustris
TGTGTGTGTATGCGTGTCTGTGCGTATATGTCTGTGTGTGTGTGTGAAAGAGAGAGAGAGAGAGAGAGAGAGAGAGAGAGAGAGAGAGAGAGAGAAAGAGCACATTTTGTGGAACAAGGCCTCTACCGCCTAGGCCACCGCCACCGTCTTTGGCGCATTCTAAGCGGCCCCGGGCAGAGCAGCTCATGCCTGTCTGTCCCCCGGCCGAGGTCCCCGGTGTCCTGTCAGAGACAGAATATTGGATCCGGGGGATAATTGGACTGGCCCGGGGTGGCATATCTCACGCAGAGTTATAGTGACAGAGTGACATGCTGAATGGAGAATCGTAAATATCGGCAGGGCCCGGAGAACGGTTCTTAATGAAAATGCTGGCTGGGACGGACGCGCCTTAACCCCTGCTCGCGTCTGCACCGGTAAAGGTCGCTCTCTGGGTCTGTTTTATTGGCTTTATTTCCCCCCCCCTCTCGTTTCCACTCAAAACCCAGGCTAGTGTGGAACCTTGATCGGGATTTGGTGGCTTAAACTCGCTGGTCCCTGGGGGCTGTCCAGGGCGGCCAGTGGTCTCTCCCTCGCCCCCCACCCCACCCCCACTCCCGAGGTCCTTCCTCTCTCCTCTGCGGGGAGACTCTCTGCTGGGCCACAGACCGCCTGCCTCGAATCCCTCTTCCTGCTTTCCCTTGCGCCTGGGTGTCGTGGGGGTTTCACGGTGGTCATTTTCTCACCCCTCGTCTGCAGCCCGGGCCCTGGGCGCTCACCGCTGACTCCCCCTGTCACCTGCCTTTATCCAGGGAGAACGTTTGAGGTGGCCGCTGCCACGACACCTGCCGTTTCCGAGCAGATCCTTGCGTGTCCTGGTGTAGGATGGCCGTGTGCTGCATTTTCTCTCCCCAACCCGATTTTACTGTATGTCCCAGCTCTGGCCTGCAGAGCCCGTGCTGGCCGTCAGTGGCCCGTCGTTGGTGGCAGACGCACAGTGGCACCCGGGTCAGTGGCCCTCCAAGGGGCGCAGGTGCTTCTCGAGCAGCTTCTTCTCGCGGCCTGCGGGGGCTGAGCTGGCGGAAGAGGCCACGTCCCCATCGCTGCGGGCACGTTCGTGTTCTCACCTGGGCCAGGGGGGCCGGACGCCCTCGCCGTTTTCTCTCCCACAGTCAGCGGCTACGGACCCCAGCTACGGTAACTTGTCTCCGTTCGCAAACAGAGACGGCGTGATGGAAGCAGACGATGCGGGCGGGACATACGTACGTGCTGTGCCACCATTCACGTCTAACCCGAGCCCGGGGCAGGCCTGAGGATTCTGTGTGGCCGGAGCCGCCGAGGCTGCAGAATGACTGTCCGCTCAGGAGGCCGACCCAGGGAGCCCCCCCAAAGCACTCAGCCCCGAGGGGTTGCAGACAGCTTTGTTGTCTTGGCTGTAACTAGAGAAACTAGAGATGTCGGTTCTAGAAGATCCTATGGGGCTCGGCATGGGTCGGCATAAGAAGGGACGGGTTCTTGGCTTCGGAAGTCACAGGCCTCTGGAGAAATGGAGGAGGGGAGGGACGTCAGGTGGGTCGAGGCGGGGGCGGCGACTTCAGCTCAGGTGTCGGGAGAGGGGCGTCAGCAGAGACTCAAGGGGGAGAGGAAGGGTCTCCGCGGGCTCTCGGCAGCACCCATGCCCTGCCCTGAGCAGCGGGCGCTGTGGTTGCGTGTCAGAGGTGAGCAGGGGGACCAGGGTGGCAGGTGGGGTACGTGTCCCCCAGAGGCGGGTGGGGTACGTGGCCCTCCTGGGGGTCCCCAGGTGGGGGCCTTTCTGATTGTCTCGACTCGGGACGTGGGTCATCTCGGCGGCTCACGGGTGGGGGCCAAGGACCCCGCTCAACCCCCAGTCCCTGCAGAGAGCGACGCCCAGCAGCCCTCTCCCATGTCAGGGAGTTTATCAGCTGGTGATTGATTTCGTTTGTCTTTGAAGACTTAATAAAAAAAAAAAAACATTGAAAACATCACAGGAAGAGGCCATCAATCATGGCACCTGGGCACGCGCCTTCAGGACAGACACGGGAGATAATGCTGTCCCTGTCCCTGGCCCTGGGGGCGCGTCGTGGAGCAGTGCCAACGTGCCGGCCAGCAGGGACCCTCACTGATGCACCCCGAAACACGAGCTTAGAGGGGGAGCTTCTCTTTCCCGAACCAAAGGGCCCTGGGTGCAGGCGCCCCACCAGAGAAAACGTTCTTGGGCGTAGGTTACAACAGATGAGCAAATGCTGCTGCTCCGTACCTGGAGCAAAGACCCCGCCCGCCCAACCACCCGCCCTGCGGCCTTAGCAGTGGACGGTTCTCCACTGCCCAGTGTCTTCCAGAAGGCCGCTCGTGGCGGGCGGCTCCCTTTAATGTCGTTTTATCAGCGTGTCATCTGTACTTTCTTGCTGTCAAATAACTTCTCTGACTTAGACAGAGCTGGTGTCAGCTGTTGGAATGAAACTTAAGCAAGATGTCATCAGACAAAAGGGAAACAACATTATTAAATCCTAGATAGACCCAGCCCCCTGCCAGAGCCGGAAGCGTGAGCGCGGCTCTGTATTGAAAGTGAGGAGGGGCGGGGAGGTGGGGACCGCGGGCAGAGCACGGGGCCTGGCACCCCGCAAGGTCCCCTGGGCCCTGCTGGGATGACCCCCGAGCACCGCCTTGTCTAGCCCTAAACAAATGAAAGATCCAAATCGAACGAGATCAAGTCACCACGGGGACATGCTCGCGGCATGTGTGCAGGAAGGGGTCCTTGGCCTCGGTTTGCTGCCTGCTGGCGTCTGTTCGCAGGGGCTGGCTCTGTGGGGACCCAGGAGCCTTGGCTGCCCACACCGAGGCCTGGTGGCGGGGGTCTGCCCCGAGAGGTGGGACCACAAATCTGACGCGCCTGCAGCCTGGGCTCCCTGACTCAGTGGCTTCCCTCCTTCCCCTCTGCTGTTCTATTAACACGCGCGCCGTGTGCGAGTTCTGCCTCGGCTCTCGGGAGAAGCGTGCACCTTTCCTGGGCACTGCACCCCACACTGGAGCTCGGGGCCCCCTCGTTCCCCGGCAGCAGCTGTGAAACTGGGGTTCCCCGCTTTTTCATCGGGGCTTGTGAGACTCTCGTGGGTGGATCCGGGTAATCGGTCTGAGGAGACTGATTTCTCCAGAAACCACGTTTCTGAGGCCTCTGCCGTGTGCCAGGCAGTGGAGGGACCCCATCCCGCCACCACCCCCTCCCCGCTTCGGCCCAGCGAGGCCCTTTTGGGCCCCTGTGGGGTCTCTGTTGTGGAGTGTGTCACCACCCACCGTTGGTTCCACGGTGCCGAGTTCGAATCCCATCTCTGTGTGGCTTCAGGCCCTCACGGTGCCCTCATCCTGACCCTTTGTACCCCAACATGCATGGCTCGGCCCGGCCCGTGGCGTGTCTCAGATGGCCTTCCCGGCACGGTCCTGGTCAGACATGACGAGTCTGTCTGTGTCCTTTCCCTGCAGGTCTCGCTGCCCCTTTGCGTCCCGCCGCCTGGGCTTTCCGTGTCGGAGCCTCCGGGTCCTCGACGCCGCCCACTTCTCGCGTCCTCCTGGTGAGTTTTTGGATTTCAGACGCTGTTCCGTCGTACACTTACTACTTGAGTATTTTCCTGGTGGCTGAATCTCCTTGTGCTTTGGTTCCTCAGGGCGACATTCCCTTTTTATCTGAACACACTTGACCCGCTTTTTGTTGGTTTTGGTTTTGGTTTCGGTTTGGGGTCACACCCAGCGATGCTCAGGGGTCACTCCTGGCTCTGCACTCAGGACTTTCTCTCGGCAGGGCTCAGGGGGCCATTCGGGATTCCGGGGATCGAGCCCAGCCTGCCGCATGCAAGGCCAGCGGCACGTCATCCTTCGGTTTCCGCCCTTTCCACTAGGCGTGTTTTCCTGTTTCCTTTTTTTTTATTCTTTTTTGGCCACACCCAGTGGTGCTCAGGGCTCACTCCCAGCTCTGTGCTCAGAGATCACGCCTGGTGGGCTGGGGACCCGCGTGGGGGGCTGGGGGTGGGACCCGGGTCAGCCTCGGGCAAGGCGAGTGCCCTCCCTACTGTGCTCTCCCTGGCCCCTCTGCTGCTTTGCTGAGCGAGTAGGGTGGTCACTCTGCCCGGCGAATGCCCGTGTCCACTCTGACCACCCCGCCTCTGCTGTCCGTTGGGCGGCTGGTGGCTTCCTGTGCTCTGTTCCGTGCCGGACGCTCCCAGTGGGGCGGGGTCCCCGAAGCAGCTGGGGGAGGCCTGTGAAGCTAGAAGCACGGTGGCAGGGTTCCCCCTGGCGGAATCTTCTCTGGGCTTCTTCCAGTCCTCCTTCCCGCCCCTCCCTCCCCCCCTCCACACACACTTTCCCGAATTCTGGAGACAGAGACAGAGACAGCATCAGAACACAACGGTCTCACAGTGCCGAAGGCAGCTGGGGTTTGCGGCTTGTGCGCGAGGGTTGTCTGTCTGCCTTTCAGTCTGTCTCTCTGTCCAGTATCAGTTTTTTTTTTTTTTTTTTTTTTTTTGCTGCTTGGGTCACACCCAGCGATGCACAGAGGTAACTCCTGGCTCATGCACTCAGGAATTACCCCTGGCAGTGCTCAGGGGACCCTATGGGATGCTGGGAATCAAACCCCAGTGGGGCCGCGCGCAAGGCAAACGCCCTACCCGCTGTGCTATCCCTCCAGCCCCCAGTATCAGTTTTTGGTTTGACTTGGGGGCCGCACCCGGCCGTGCTCAGGGCTTGCTCCTGGCTCTGAACCCAGACAGAGATCATTCCTAGTGGGGTTCAGGGGAGCTTCCGGGGTCTGCTAGCCGGCGATCCCCGCCCTGGCCATCGGATCTCCTCAACCCTGTAGCCTCCGTGAGCTGCTTCCCCTCGGCACCAGAGGAAACAGCCCCACGCAGGGCCCTGGCGCCCCTCTTCCCATCAGAGAGAAGGCAGAGCCGTGGGCCCAGGGTTCTGCTGGGAACCACCTCCCCTCCTCACGCTGCAGTCTCACGTGCCCACATCCTGCATCCTGTGGGCGCTCAGGGTGCTTCTGGCTCTGCGCTTCAGGCTCACTTGGTGCTCGGGCACCGTGCGGTACCGGGACCAGACCCAGGGCGCCCATACACAGAGCCCGTGCTCAGCCTCATGGGTGTCTCCCTGGTCCAGTTGCTGAATTGAAAAACATTTTTTTTTAAGTGTCTAAGTGGTTTCCTAGTTCAGGCAGCTGTTTCCCGGGGTGCTGGCCTGGGGGCTCCTTTCCGTCCCCCCTTCCCACTGTTGAGCCTTTTCCTTCGTCCTGTTTGTTCTGGGCCTGGTTGCTCCGCGTGTGCCGCACCCCGTGTTCGTAGACTGTGAAATGCTTCCCCCCCTCTTCGGGGGCTGCTTGGCAGGGCTGCATGTGGGCTGGACTTGCCCGTTTCTCTTTCATGCAGATGCTGGCTGCCTCGCGGCCTGGTCCCGGGTCCCCGGGGTGGGAAGGCGGGACCGTGGCCTCGTGCTGCTGGCGATGTGCTCTGTGACGGGGTCGCTTTCCAGGGGTGCTGAGTGATGGGTTTCCGATTAAGGGGCAGTGGGCCAGAAGTCTGGGAGCCTGTGTTCTGGACAGTGGCCTGCCCAGGGGTGGGAGCCCCCTGTTCCCAGAGCCACAGGCCGGCCCCCACTTCCTTGGGGTGGGGGGCTCAGCTGCAGACTCTGCACCCCACCTTCAGGCCCGCCCTGCACCCCCACAGGCCTGGCTGGGCCTCAGGGCATGCCGACCCTAGGTACTGACCTTGGGTGCTGACCCTGAGAACTGCCCCCCACACCCCCGGCCCCATGGAGCCCTTTCTCCCATCCGGGTGGGGCTTCTTCCTTCCTGTATTTAAAAATACTTTCTCTGGAGTTGTGTGTGTGTGTGTGTGTGTGTGTGTCTGTGTGTCTTTGTGTGTGTGTCTGTGTATTTGTCTCTGTGTGTCTGTGCCCCTGTGTGTGTCTCTCTGTCGCTGTGTGTTTGTGTGTCTGTTGAGCCGGCGGAAGCCCCTTTCTCGTCCCCATCCCTGTTGCTTGCTGAAAATTCCAGTGTCTGGATTCGAACATCGTGATGGGAAGCCCAGACACCCCCCGACTCACCCCAAGGCAGACAGGTGACACACCAGCCACAGGTGACCTGTGAGGACGGGACATTCTCCCCAGCGAGTGAGCGAGAGGCTGGCGCCCGGGCCAGAGCCTGGCAGGGCTCAGGAAGGCCCAAGCAAGTCAGCCTGCAGACTGGCCGGGCACTAGGAAGACAGAGGGCAGGGCTAGGGGGTCCCAGCTTTGAACCCCAGGCTTGTCCCTAGAGCGCCTGGGCACCCCCATACACACACACTTTTGGGGTGACACCTGCAGACTGCAGGGGGTGCCCCCACCCCGGAAAAGAGAAAGAAGGAAAGTGAAGCGTCGGGCAGAGCTCCAAGGACCCCCAAATCCCCCTGTGCTGGCAGGGCGGGGCATGATGGTGCATCTGCTCCTGGGGTGCCTGGGACCCCGAGATGCTGGACCGCAGCTGGGGACTGGGCCAAGGGTATGGGCATCTAGTCCAGCTCTGGGAAGATGGGCTGAACTTGAGTGACTTCATTCCGTTTTAGTTTTTGCAGGGCTGGGGATCAAACGCGTGGACTGGAGCACGAGACCTGCTCTGCTGCTGGGTGACACCCCGGACCCTGCCCGACTTTCATCCATTCCTTCAGCTGAGTCTCAACAGGTATGCAGCGTTGCATGCCTCCCCGCCCAGCCCCCCGCTGCCAGAACCCGGGGCCTTTCTACCACTCTCAGGTCGTGCCCTGTGCGTCTGCCCTCACGTCCGACCCCGTCCCAGGGCCCAGGCGCCTGCTCTGCTCGAGGAGTCCAGAGGGGCAGAATTTTGCAGTGTGGACACTCCTGTGGCGGCCTGGCCAGCGCCACGGCCTCCCGCTCCCTGCGTGTTTGACGGTCGGTCGTTTCAGCCTCGCCGTCACTTCGAACAGTCCGTAATTTCTCTGCACTGCACTGAGTGGATCTCGGCCCTTTGCAGGGGCAGCTGTGGGCACCCACGGGCCAGCCTGGCTCGGGCACCCGTGCCTGGCTCCGCCGTGGACGCCTCTGTGGGACTGCCTCTTTGTGACGGGGTTGTTTGGGCCCCACCCAGCAGTGCTCAGTGCTGACTCCTGGCTTGGTGCTCGGGGAACCCTCTCAGGGATCCAACGGGGGGCCGGCCGTCTGCACGGCCAGCGCCTCACCCCTGCTCGCTCTCGCTCCAGCCCGGCTGTCTTTTTCAAAGGCTCCGCTCGCTCATTTCGGCAGCTCAACGGCATAGTTTTGTCTCTGTGGACACTTAGGAGTCTAGCTCTTCTGCGCCTTGACACCAGGCTGCACGGCCGCCCAGGGAAGTTCAGCTTTCTGGGAGGTGGGTAGAAGGACCCGCCTGTGGTTCTAACCGACATCTCCCTGATTCTGGATCATTACTAATGACGGGGGACCTCGTTCGTAGCCATCACTGATGACACAGGGCATCGATGTCTATGTTCTCATTTGCATATATTCCTTTTGTTAGGGGTGGGGGCTCAGGCCACCCAGCCGGGCTCAGGGCTCACGCCCGGCTCTGCCCTCATGGGATCTCCTGCCGGTGCTTGGGATTCAGACTGGGCTGGCTGCCTCCAGGGCAGGCACCGAACTTCCTGTCCTGGCTCTCTGGTCCATAGAACATTTCTTTTTGTTTCTCTGGGCCACTCCTGGAAGTTGCCAGGCCGTTCTCCGGGCTCTGTTCAGCTGTCCGAGCTGGTGGTGTTTGGGGACCGGCAGGACATACTGGGTAGGACACCGGGCTGGCCGTGAGCAGAGCAAGCTCCTCACCCCAGCACAGTCTCCCCAGAGCCCCCATTACACACGGTCTTTGGAGAGGTGTGTATGCCTGGCTTTTCTCCGTTCTTAAAATCAACCTTTTAAGAGTTCATAATTAGGGGCTGGAGAGGTAGCAGAGCGGGGAGGGCGTTTGCCTTGCACGCGGCCAACCCGGGTTAGATTCCCAGCATCCCATATGGTCCCCCGAGCACCGCCAGGAGTAACTCCTGAGTGTGGAGCCAGGAGGAACCCCTGTGCATCGCCGGGTGTGACCCAAAAAGAAAAAAAAGAGTTCAAAATTATATCTACTCCCTGCCTGTCCCGTCTGAGATGAGCCTCCCAGTCTTCCATTCCTGTTCCCAGTGTTCCAGTCTCTTTTAACAATGATTTTCGAGCGCCAAAGCCCTCCGTGATTTCCCCTTCGTTTTGGGGCCACTTTGAGGACCACCCCTGGTGGCACTGGCTGTGGGGGAGTCGCGCCAGGCTGGGCTCGAGCCAGGCATTGCTGCGGCCCTTTGAGCTCGCCCGGCCCCTCTCCCTCAGCCTCGCGGGGTTCAGCGATGCAGCCCGACGCCCCACCGCCCAGCTGCAAAATCTACCCAGCTAAGAGCGCAGATCTCGCGCCTAAGCTCTCTCCTGGAAGCTTGGACGTTCTGTGTCTTGCTGCGAGACCTGTGATCTGTTTTGCGCTCGTTACTTTGTGTCTACCCAGGAGGCAACTGTTTCCTTCCCCTCCCTGGGTCTTCAGCTCCTCTGGCTCTGCGTGCTGGATTGAATTCCCTCGACTCCGTTGTCACAGGTGTTCCCCCTCACGTCCCGCTCACCTGTCTGTCTGTCTGTCTGAGCCTCCATCCCCGGGGCCTGAGAGCAGATGTCGGCGGTGAGGCTTTCTGCTTGGTGTTTTGATCCCCCCGGAGTTGTCTGGCTGTTCATTTACCCGAGCATCTCTCTGTGCATTTGTAAGCAACTGACTAACTCCACAGACTCAGTGGCTGGGACTTGGGCATTGAACTCAAAGGGAAGATTCGCCAAGGATCAACATCTTTGCAGGACTTTATTTTTTTTTTTCCCATCTCATCCATGAAGATGACTTATCTGTTTTTTTTTAAGAATCAGACTTTCCTTTCTCGCATGCAGAGTGGGCTTTGGTTCCCAGCAAACCCTCGTGAGAGGCGTGCTCTGCCCCAGACACCTGCATCCGTCCTGGACGTCTGTTTTGTAAAATGCCAGGAAGAAAATGCTCACGGAGGATTTGCACAGATGTTGTTGAGTTTTCTGTACTTCACATTTTCGTTGGCTCCGATTTTTTTTTTTACAAGAACCTGCGCACGTCCGCTGCGTGTTGCCACCGTGTCACACCATTTGTCTTTCCTCCTCTGGGCGATCCCACAAAATCCACCTATTGATCTGCGTGGCAGCGTCATTCCGGGACAGCCCCGTGTGACAGCGAAGACGGATTTCATTTTTCCTCTCCAAGTTGTTTGCCTTTTGTTTGGCAGTCGTGCCGTCTTGCTGCTTTGCTGGGACCCACGGCCATAAACACCGCAGTCCATTGTCCCTGCTTTTGCTTGGGTCAACAGGCATTTTTTTCAGAGATCTTTATAACTTGAAAAATGACAGTTGTTTGTGTCCCCTGCCTGCTGGCTGTTCCTGGCCCGCCCGGGCTGCTGATAGCGACGGATGCCCACCGGGGTCGGATGTGTTTGTTCCAGGAGCTTCCTCGACATTCCTCAGCACCCGTCACCCGTGTGACGGACCCTTCCGGCCTGTGGGTCTGAGCCACCCGCCTTCCTCCCCACTCTGGGAGAACAAATGTGTTTCCCACGTCAAGAATTCTTGCTGGCTTTGCACTCGCTCTAAAGAGATTGCCCCTGAGTTCCGTGACATGGGGCTGTGAAATCCTTGTTCTTTCCCACGCGATTCCCCCCCACCCCCGACCCCGACCCCACCCCCGTGGAGGCTCTGGAAGATTTCACCCTCGCACTGATTGTCACGAAGGGATCGCGATCCACCTCGACGGGCCGCCCCCATGGGTGTCCCGAGTGGGGGCTTGCTGACCTTCTCATGTCTGTGGCTTAGAGCTGTGGTGTTTTTTTTTTTCTTTTCTCTCTTTCCAGATTAAAGCAGTTTCCTATGGTGAGTGGGCCTCAGGCTCCCTAAGGCCGTTGGCTCTACTTTTTTTTTTTCTTTTTGAGTCACACCTGGCGATGCACAGGAGTTCCTCCTGGCACTGCACTCAGGAGTTACTCCTGGCAGTGCTCGGGGGACCCTGTGGGATGCTGGGAATCGAACCCGGGTCAGCTGCATGCAAGGCAAATGCCCTCCCCGCTGTGCTATCGCCCCAGCCCCCCAAAACAAATTTCTTTTTTTGCTTTTTGGGTCACACCTGGTGGTGCACAGGGCTTCCTCCTGGCTCTGAACTCAGGAATTACTCCTGGTGGTGCTCGGGGGACCCTATGGGATGCTGGGAATCGAACCCAGGTCAGCCGCGTGCAAGGCAAACGCCCTCCCCGCTGTGCTATCTCTCCAGCCCCAAAGTCTGCCGGTGGATTTTAATGAAATGAGCCCTACTGCAGGACACTTGCTACTCATTTCATAGCAATTCCACATCTTCCTTTTTAAACGTCTCCCTCTCCCTTGCCTAAATATAATCACTCCCCATTTTAACTGACTGCCCACAGCCTGTGGGTATATATAAACCAGGGGCAAAAAGCAAGTTAGTGGGGGCCGAAGTGATAGCACAGCAAGGGGGGCATTTGCCTTGCACACGGCAGACCCGGGTTCGATCCCCAGCATACCATAGGGTCCCCAGAGCACCGCCAGGAGTGATTCCTGAGTTGCAGAGTCAGGAGTCAGCCCTGAGCATTGCCGGGTGGGACCCCACTTGATCACTTGACTTCCCATTAATCATCGATTTGCTCGAGCGGGCGCCAGTAACGTCTCCATTTGTCCCTGTCGCGTGTGCTAGTGTAGCCCAATGGCGTCTGTTCGTTCTAGGAACACAAAGAACCTCAAA
Organism: Sorex palustris; assembly: GCA_028565675.1. NCBI lineage: Eukaryota > Metazoa > Chordata > Mammalia > Eulipotyphla > Soricidae > Sorex > Sorex palustris. The sequence goes on from JAOXYA010352956.1 coordinate 10,829, forward strand.
CCGATTGTTCATGATCTTGATGAAATCTGACCATCTGGTAGGTGGGCGGTCACGTGGTCTTTTGACATCCCGTGGAATCCAGTCGGTAATGGCTCTAGTCCTGCGGTCGTCTCTAAATCTCATTACGTGACCAGTCCATCTGATTTTTGACGCTTTGGCAAACGAGACAGCGTCCCTGATTCTTGATCCTCGACGGAAGTCGTCGGAACTCCGGATTCTTTCTCTCATTCGAGTGAAACGTGATACTCCAAGCATGGCTCTTTCAATTCTTCTTTGGTGGAACTCCAAAAGAAAACATGCAAGCTAGTCTGTATTTTGGGATTCGGGGGTCACACCTGGCGGTACTTGGGGCTGACTCCTGGCTCCGTGCTCAGGGTTCATGGCTGGTGGAACTTGGGGCCTTATGGGGGGCCGGGAGATGGGACTGAAGCAAGCACCTCGCCCACTGCCTGGTCTCTCTGGCCTTAAGTGGGTGCTGTAGGTTTGAGCCCCAGTACCCAGAATCTACCCGTGTCCAAAGGGAACCGGAAGCTTTATCCTCACCACACCTCTCCACCTTAAATTACTCTCTGCCATTGTCTAAAAGGTGGGCACACACTAAGGTGGTCCCTGGCAAGCCCACCCTGTCCTGTGAATCCATGGAGTCCCCAACTGTGACTATTTTAGCAAACTAGAGTAAAGGTTTTTTTTTTTGCTTTTGGGGTCCCACCCGGCGATGCTCAGGGCTAACTCCTGGCTCTGCACTCAGGAATCACTCCTGGCAGTGCTCGGGGGACCCTAGGGGATGCCGGGGATCGAACCCAGGTCGGCTACATGCAAAACAAATGCCCTACTTGTACTATTGCTGGGGCCACAAACCCACTAATTTTTTCTTTTTTCTTTTTGGCTTTTTGGGTCATATCTGGCAACGCTCAGGGTTGACTCCCGACTCTGCGCTCAGGAATCACTCCTGGCAGTGCTCGGGGAACCCTATGGGATGCCGAGGATCGAACCCGGGTTGGCCGTGTGCCAGGCCAACGCCCTCCCGGCTGTGCTATCGCTCCAGCCCTGGAGTTACAGACCCTCTTGACCAGCTAACAAGAAGGACTCGGGGCAGGCTTCTGGGGTCAGCCCCCCCACTCCCCCACTCCCAGACTGCAGGAAGCTTCTCACTTCGAGGAAAAGACTCCCGCCAACACCCCCAAAACTCAAGACCAATTCTGTGCCCGAGCTCTGTTCCTCCACCCGAAGAGGCCTGATAAATATTAGTTCGAGTGCATCATTCTATCAAACAATGAGTCATTGCTCCGCTCAAAGCCCTAATCAAGGACGTGTTCTAATTTACGTCCGGGAAGGAGGGAGCAGACGATGAATCCATCAACAAACACATACATAATGGCCACGCAACAGACAGCCTCAGGGTGGGGGGGGGAATTTATTTTTTTTAGAGGGGGCAGCTTTGAGGGTGAAACTCAATAGTCTGTTTATCACTGAGGGCCCCCAAAATCGAACCCACAAGACCCTCTTGCACACCTCCGGAATTACTTGGGTGGAAGAAGACAGTTTCTTTGCAGTGGGGAAGGCATTTGTTTTGCATGAGGTGGACCCTGTTTTTTTATTTTGGTTTTGGGGCCACGCCTGGTTATGCTCAGGGCTGACACCTGTTCTGCACTCAGGAATCACTCCTGGCAGTGTTCGGGGGACCCTAGGGGATGGCGGGAATGGGAATCGAACCCAGGTCATCTGAGTGCAAGGCAAACACCCTCCTCACTGTACTATTTCTCAGCTCCTGATCTATGTCATTTCTTTTTTTTTGGGGGGGGGCTAGTGATGTTCAGGGGTTCCTTCTGGCTCTGCACTCAGGAATCACTCCTGGCGGTGCTTGGGGGACCCTATGGGATGCTGGGAATCGAACCCGGGTCGGCCGTGTGCAAGGTCAACGCCCTCCCCGCTGTGCTATCGCTCTGATTCTCAACCCACCAAACTCTCGTTTCCAGGCAGTTCTTGGAGATTTCCGTGCATGAGGGGGTGTCTGGTGATGGAGAGGTTTGGTCCCTGACACCACAGAGGGTTTCCCGAGCAATGCCAGGAATGACGCTTCAGATGCCAACACCCATCTCCCCCAGAAAAGAAAAAAATAAACACATGGTTCGCAAGCTGACGCCCTCATCCTCCCAGACCCATTTCTGTGGTACCTTCAAGTTCAGGCTTTTTATACCAGCTCATTTGTTGTTGTTGTTGTTGTTGTTGTTGTTTATTTTATTTTATTTTATTTTTGCTTTTTGGGTCACACCCGGCAATGCACAGAGGTTCCTCCTGGCTCTGCACTTAAGAGTTACTCCTGGTGGTGCTCGGGGGACCATATGGGATGCTGGGAATCGAACCCGGGTTGACTGCGTGCAAGGCAAATGCCCTACCTGCTGTGCTATCGCTCCAGCCTCGAGCTTGATTTTTTTTTATTTTGGGGGGAGAGGGTCAGATGACCCCAAAGGAGAGCTGGGTTTGGGGTAAGTGTCACCTCTGAAAAATTTTTAAAAAAATTAAAAACTGCCTCTCATTCTCTCCTCATGGATCCTGCGACCCCGTCCGTCCGTCTGTCCGTCCACAAAACCGGCTTCCCCCATCCCGCCACGAAGTGGGAGCCCGGCAACGGATCTGAAAAGGGGGCGAGCTGGGAAATTAGCATTTGTAGCGCACGTTACAGTTTTCAAAGCACTTTCAGACTCCGTGTGTCATCAAAATCTTAAAATATCCCAGCGGGGAAGGTATCATTATTCTTTACAAAGGCTTTGAGGCATCAGCCTGGGAGGGGAAGTGGGGGGTTTGAGGGGGGGGCACACCCAGCCCCTTTTAAAAGAAGCGACTAATCAGCAGAAAGCCATCTGCCAGGTTTTCCTGCTCTGTGTGTGTGCGTGTGTGCACGCATGTATGTGTGCGTTTGCATGTGTGTGTGTGTGTGTGTGCGCGCGCGCACGTGTGACCAGCCCATCCATTGCCTCTTGGTGACATTCACTGTGCTCTGGTGTCATTCCATGCCTGCCTGAGGTTGGCTGAGCTCACGGCGGCTCCATGCACCCCACATGGGCACTTGGCTCTGAGGTTCTGGAAACTTCCACCCAGAGGCGCGGCCTGCCCAGGAAGGTGTGTGTGTGGGGGGGGGAGAAACAGTCGTGGCAGGTGAGGAGTGGATGGGAGAAAGATAGCCCTTGAAGGGGACACCCCAAGGGGCGCTTGGTGGACGGGGCCAGGGGAGACAAGTCTAAAATGAAGGGGCTGGAGCAATAGCACAGCGGGGAGGGCGTTTGCCTTGCAGACGGTCAACCTGGGTTCGATTCCCAGCATCCCATAGGGTCCCCCGAGCACCACCAGGAGTGATTCCTGAGTGCATGAGCCAGAAGTCAGCCCTGAGCATCACCGGGTGTGGCCCCAAAAGCACTGTAGCACCGTAGCACTGTCGTCCAGTTGTCCATCGATTTGCTCCATCGGGCACCAGAAACGTCTCCGTGGTGAGACTTGTTGTTACTGTGTTTGGCATCTCGAATACATCAAGGGCAGCTTGCCAGGCTTTGCCATGTGGGCAAGATACTCTCGGTAGCTTGCCAGGCTCTCTGAGAGGGGTGGAGGAATCGAACCCGGGTCGGCCATGTCTGCTGCGTGCAAGGCAAATGCCTTACCTGCTGTGCTATAGCACTGCCGTCCACCCATCACCATGCTCCACCTTCTACCATGAGGCTTCTTGAAGGACTAAAGGCAATAAAGTATATAGAGTATCAGAGTCAGAGTTTGTGAATAGTTGCGACCAAGAGGAGAAAGTGAGATAGAAGTTAGGGAGAAAGCAGAGACTGGGTCACACAAAGGTTGGAGAAGGGTGTGTTAGGAGTTTTGGGAGACCAGAGTACCAGGGTTTCAATTTTTCCAGTTCTTGTTCTTTTGGGGGAAACACAGGTGGGGGAGGCAGTGGGTTTGAGCCACACCCAATTATGTTTAGGGCTTAGTCTTAGGTCTCTGAGCAAGGATCATTTTTGGTAAAAGGCGAAAGATTTATACGATCTGAAGAGAAACCAGAGCATAGGGATCATTTTTGGTAGTGCTCGGAAGACCATATGTGGTGCTGGGGATTGAAATGAGGGTGGCCACGTACAAGGCAAGCATCTACCCATTGTACTATCTCTCTGGCCCCTGATTTCCCTTCAGTTCTTTATTTCCCCATTGTGAAACACTGGGCTGGTTTCTCTGTAACTGTCAAGTGGGGGTCAGAATACCAGCACTTCCTAGGACTCTTGTGATGATGTGGGGATTCAACGCAGCAAAATCCCCAGCATACAATGAGCATCAGTAAATGGGAATTCGCATTTGGGTCACTGTGCTCATCTTCATTATCCTTATTCACCACTGGGAAGAGATCATGAGGGAGTGGAACTAGGGATCCACAAAGCTTCTCTGGCCCTCTACCTACCGTGGAGAAAGATCTGGAAATGGGAGGCTGGTCCACGCTGACTCTGGGGAAAGATTGTTATCAGAGAGTGGGAAGCATGAAAGGAAAGATAGTGACTCTGGGGAAAGATTGTTATCAGAGAGTGGGAAGCATGAAAGGAAAGATAGTGGGAAAGTCAGGAGAGAGAATTCTCTGGAAGGTAATAATAATAATAATAATAATAATAAATACACAGAACAGTGAGAAGAATCAGTCCCAGGAACCATGTGTCATGGGCCGGGTCTTCACGAAAGAGCTCGGGGGCACCACCCTGCTCGCCGTGGCTGGCATGTGATATGCAAGGCCCAGACTTACTCCACATGTTAACATATATGGATGCTTTTAAACTCATCTGTCCTATGTCTAGGAATGAATCCTCTGGAAATTAAACATTGGACCCAGATTTCTCTGTACTCACTGAAGTCATCTGAGCAGACTGTGTGAAGCAGTCGGGAGGACTTCCCACCATCGGTCTCACCTCCTCCCATGAGTAGCTTTTCCAAGGCACAGAATTCTGGGCAAACACGCGTCTCTGAAAATAGTGACTATGCCCGTACGGGTGGGTAAAAGTGTGGTAGATTCAACACACATCAGAGCACAGTCCGCAAGAAATAGGATATGATTCCACATAAACTGTGGCATAATCAATAGGGTTTATGAGGCCTTCAACATAAATTATGTGTATTCAACATAAATGACAAGATGGTTGACATAGAGAATGATGTATTCAACACCAAGTGTGGCATAGTCTATATAGAGGATGGTATATTCAAAATAAGTTATAGGATAGTCAACACAAATTATGGCACATTCAAAATAAATTATGGATATTCAACATATATTATGGGATATATACTCAGAAAGTATGGTATAGTCAACATAAATGATGACACTGTCAAAATAAGCGAGAGTACACTCAACATAAATTATTGTATGTTCAATATAAAGTATGGCGTAGTCAAAATAAGTGATGGTATATTCAACATAAATTATGGTGTGTTCAATGTAAAACGTGGCATAGTCAACATAAATTATAGCATATTCAACCTTAAGCATGGCATAGTCAACAAAAATAACAGCATAGTCTGCAGAAATGATGGTATATTCAACACAGATGACAGGAATTCAACACAAATGGCGGTATATTCAACATCATTATGGTGTATTCAACACCCAAAGCCCTCGCTGTGTCCCCCTCCCTCACACATCAGTCCCATGAGTCCAACAGACTCGTGCTCCGGTGATGGAAACCCCGCTTTGGCAGACGGTAGATAGCAGTTGGTTGCTCAATAAATATTCATTGCAGAGAGGAATAAGCCTATATAATGGAATGTGATTAAATGAAGACCGTCTTTTCAGGCCAGGAAACTAGCTCCATGGGCTGGAGCACATGCTTTTTGTAGGCAGGAAGCCCAGAGTCAATCCCTGGCACTGGATGGTTCCCTGAGCACCAATGGGAGAAAACCCTGAGCACTGAGCCTGGAGTAAACCCTAGCACTATGGGGCGTAGCCCCCAATGTAAAAAAAAATAAAATTATAATAGCACTTTTTCAAGGTAGAGTTACAGTGAAAGTGGAGGGGGAACCTAGCAGGGCATCAGGGAACCTAGCAGAGACAACCAGTCCCTTTAAGTCTCCCCAACGGGATGGGTGGCCTGGCAGATGAGGGGCAGGCAGAGGGGTGGGAGGAAGATGCCATCACCGAGAAGGCAGCTTGGGCAGCTTCTCTATCCCCTACCTGCACCCCGTGGAGGACAGGGAAAGAGGCAGCTCTCATTGCTTGTGGCCAGAGGACAAGGAAAGCAAAGGAAGAAAGAGCAGCAGCCCCAGAGAGGATAGGTGGACCCCAGGGCCCCAGCTAAAGCACTGTGGACCACAAGGGACGTCCCGCAGAGCACACGGGAGCTATGGACTTGGGGGGACAAAGAGCAAGAGACCAGTATGAAGCAGGACCACACAGAGGGGCAAAAGTAACGAGAATTCAGCAAGAGCCCTGTACACAGGACATCAGGGACCAAACAAGACCTTCTTCTTTCATTATTATTGTTTTTTTTTTTATTTTAATGAATCACTGTGAGATACAGTTACAGACTTACAAATTATTGTGATTACATTTCAGTCAAACAATGTTCGATTTTTACTCAACCCTCCACCAGTGCCCACTCTCCACCACCAATGTTCCCAGTGTCCCTCTTACCACCCCCATCCCTTCCCACCCCCTGCCTCTGTGGCAGGCACATTCCCTCTTACTCTCTCTCTCCTTTTGGGTGTTATAGTTTGCAAGATAGGCACTAAACAGCCATCGTGTTTGGTCCATAGTCTACTTTGATCACGCATCTACCATCCCGAGTGATCCCTCCAACCATCATTTACTTAGTGGTCTCTTCTCCATCCCACCTGCCTTTTCCCTCAGCACATGGGATCGGCAATCCTCCTGGCCTACATGTAGACCTTAAAAGCTGTTAAGTGAGAACCTGGAGCATTGTAGCAGCTGGGTTTGGGGGGCCAGTTTTATATAAAATACCTCCCAGGCCCTCTTAGGAGCTAGACCAGCTTCCTAGTAACACTGGAAAATGATATGGGAGCTGTTCGTGACAAATGTGACAAAATTTTTAGTGAAAACATGACATTAAGTACGTAGTATGGTCCTAACTGTGCTTTCAAATTGGGAAAATGTGAGCGTTTGGAACCTTAAAGGCGAAGTCCTAATAGATGGATAGACAGATGATGGAGCCAATGAGAAAATGTGTACTTCTTTAAATCCTGAACACTAGAACCAGCTGAAGAAAGAGATTTCCGACATAGATGATACAGTAAAAATAAATAAATAAATAAATAAATAAATAAAACCAGAGCCATCTAATGCCTGTACTGTTCTAGTTTTTTTAATTTTTATTTATTTATTTGCTTTTTGGGTCACACCCGGTGATGCTCAGGGGTTACTCCTGGCTCTGCACTCAGGAATTAC
>JAOXYA010354809.1:0-18230 GCA_028565675.1 Sorex palustris
TTTCTTTTTGGGTCACACCTGGCAATGCACAGGGGTTACTCCTGGCTCTGCACTCAGGAATTACCCCTGGCGGTGCTTGGGGGAACCATACGGGATGCTGGGAATTGAACCTGGGTCGGCCGCGTGAAAGGCGAACGCCCTACCCATGTGCTATGGCTCCAGCCCCCTGCATTGGGTCTTTCAGTGACAAGAAGACCCTTCCACCCCGTGCTCTGTGCTCCTTTGAGATTTCTTGGGGAGCATTGGTCTTCTGGGTCATTCCCCTCATGTCCCCCACCCTCTTTGTTCTCCACTCATGGACCCAGACAGAACCTGCATCCCAGGGGGAGAGGCCCTCCTGGGCCACAGTTTCCAGGGCTCATAGGACTCTCTTTCGCCCCCATCCAGCCCCATCTCCTGGTACTCGTCATGCTGAGGGCTTATGGCCACATCCCATCTGCTGCGGCCTATCTCCCAGGTGGCCCCCTTGCCCATGTGCCACCTGCCTGTGGAACCAGCCCCAACTGCAGCATCCCTCCTGGAACCCCAGGGGCACCTCCTCCTCTGCTCTCCCCGCACCTTCTCCTTGACCTCGTGGTCTGGTCATTTGTATGACCTCTGTCTTTCTCTTTCCATGGCCTCAAAGTCAAGGGTGTGTACATTCTGTTGTCCCAACATGGCCCTGCGGCGCACTGACCAGGAGGACTAGGAAGGAGGAGGCTGTTGCATCCTCCCAGACTCCTGAGCCTTTACTGCCTGCATGCTCGGGGAGGGGGAATGAGGGTTTTAGCTGCATTCGAGTTCTCACCCCTGATTGACAGTTCCTGCTGTTCCCTTTGGCATCCAGGAAAACCCTCAAGGGCCTCAGAGGGCTCAGGAAGCTGTTTGCACCTGCACGCATTGGCACGCGGTGTGAGTGCATTCTCAAGGCTGAAAGGTGAGGCCTCGAGATGTTTCCTTTGGGTTCCTCTGGAGACCCCGAGTCCTCCAGGCCCTGGGGGTGCTGCTCCTCTGTCCACGTCAGTCTTAGCTGTGACCCAGTGTGTCCAGGAGAATCTGCCCACGTTCTGGAGGTGGTTGGATCGGAGCTTTTGTGGGCAATGGGGACTCTGGAGAAGTTCACCGGACATGCAGTTAGCCCCACACCTCTGCTGGGCGCTGCCCACGTAGACTGCGGCCTGCTGGGGAGGAGATGCACGTGGCTGCCCGTGCGTGCGGGGTGAGACTTCCAGTGGCTGTGGCCCTGGTGCTACTGTGTGCCAGTGCCCTCTGTCCTGGTGCTGGCGCCACGGTGGCGGTGAGCCAGGCGGCCCCTTCCTGCAGGTTGCCCGGTGACTTTAATGGGAGACAGGCATGCCGCCGCATCACCGGCTCTAATTATAAGTAGGAGCGCGAGCAAGGGAAGGCTGGCGACAGACAGGGCTGCTTGGAAAAGGCTTTCTTTCCTGAGGATAATCGGCTCCTCCTGGGCCCGCCAGGGAGGGTGCGGTCTCTGCTGGGTGAGCGGGGCTGCTGGCTGGACCACACTGGACTGGGAAGCCGGCCTGGCATTGTGGAGGTGCCAGCTGAGTAGGCTAAGGGACACACTCAGCTCCAGCTCTCATGCCAGCGGGCCCTCCAGCTCTGAGGGGAGGCAGTGTCCTGAAGCCAGCGGCATCTCCTCAGACCAACGTTTGGTTGACTCTCAGCAGCTCTCCACATCTGAGCAGTTGCGTTTCTAGCGTGGTGGGCCATGCTGACTGTCTGGTGTGCTCTGGGCAGGGGCGTGCATCATCCCTGGAGCTGGGCCAGCCTGTGGGGCTGAGGAACAGTTGGGCATAGCCCCCTCGGTGTTTCTGTCTTGTACTTCACTCGGCCCTCTGTCCCGGAGCCCTGCACTGACCTTCTGGGTGCTTCCTTCCAAGGCGCCTGGAAGCAGGGACAGTGCAGTGTGTGTCCAGGGATGACACTCTGTCTCTGCTGTGTCCAGACCTGGCATGATCCCCTGGCTGCCTCCAGAAAAAGCTACCCCATATTAAAATCTAGGGGATTATTTGGTTTTCAAAAGACCAGGGGCTGGAGCGATAGCACAGCAGGTAGGGCGTTTGCCTTGCACGCGGCCGACCTAGTTCAATTCCCAGCATCCCATAGGGTCCCCCTGAGCACCACCAGGAATGATTTCTGAGTGCAAAGCCAGGAGTACCCTGTGTATCACCCGGTGTTACCCAAAAAAGGGGAAAAAAGGGGGGGGGGAAGACCACCTGGAGAGATTTGGCAGGAAGATTGGTTAGATTGAGATGTTTTGATAACTATGTGGCAAGAAGCTCTTGATAAAACATTGACTGCCATAATGGGGTGTGTGTGTGTGTGTGTGTGTGGTGTTGTGTTACTGGGCCTTGACTCCAGTGTGCAAGGCACACACTCTGCCCTCAAGTTCTACCATCTCAGTCTTTAAGCATTTTTTAAAATTAAAGTTTAAGCAAGGTGGTTACGTTAGTGTCAAAGTATATGGTGTGGATGTAGACAGTTCTCGCCCACTGCCACCCAGTGCCCCTGGCCATCCCTGTGTCATTTCTCACCCAGTCATTGGTTCCTTCCACTCCTCCCTTTAGGACTTGGTAATCAATACTGTAATCAAAGGTTTTTCATCGTTAGATATTGCCTTTTCCCTTATTTTTGTCTTGCTGTATTCCACAGATAAGTGAGATCATCCAGTATCTGCCCTCCCTCTCACTTTCTGTGCTCAGCAGAGTCCCTCAAGTTCATCCATGTTGTAGCAAATTGCACGATTTCTTCTTTACTTAGAGCTGCATAGTATTCCATTGTAGATATCTACCACAACATCTTTACCCTGTCATGGGACGTTTGTTTTTTTTCCATATGCCAAGTGCTGCAGTGATCCCTAGGTGTGCACTTATACTTCTGAATTAATGTTTTTGTGGGGGTTTTTTGGAGGTAGATACCAAAAAGTGAAACGGTGGCTTATATGGAAGTTCTTTCTCTTATCCAAACGGCCATAGAGGCTGAACTAGAGGACATTGATACCAGTGGTGAATAAGGATTTCTTTCTGATGGCTTCTCCACTGACACTGGTTTTCACTATCTGCCATCTCACTGATATGAGATGATGTTATTGTTTTGATTTGTGGGTCCCCAATAGCCAGTGATGAGCACATTTTCATACGTGTCCTGGCCATGCTTATATCCTCTTGAGTCAAGTGTCATTTTGTCTTCTCTCCCCGATTTTTGATGCGGTTATTAGATTTTTTTTTGTTGTTGCTGAGGTTTATGGGCTGGAGCAATAGCACAGCGAGTAGGGCATTTGCCTTGCACGTGGCCAACCTGGGTTCGATTCTTCTGCCCCTTTCGGAGAGCCAAGCAAGCTATCGAGAGTATCTCACCTGCAAGGCAAAGCCTAGCAAGCTCCCCATGGCGTATTTGATATGCCAAAAACAGTAACAACAAGTTTCACAATTTGTTGTGAGACGTTACTGGTGCCCGGTTGAGCAAATCGATGAACAACGGGAGGATGGTGCTACAGTGCTGAAGTTTATGAGTGCTTCATTTGATGTATTGTGTGTAACTCTTTTCTCCATTCAGTGAACTGTCTTTTAATGTTAGCCTTTCTTTTGCCTTTTAGTTTGATGCAGTCCCATTTGTTTATTTTCGTTTTTTAAAAAAATGAATCACCGTGAGCTACATAGTTGCGAAATTGTTCGTGATTGTTTATTTTCATTTTTTTTCTGTCTCTCCCTCTGGAGTCAAATCAGTGGGAGGGACTCCGCTGTCCGCTCCCCTTGGTCTTTTGTGTATGGCTCTGTCGTGGGAAATACATTCAAAGTTTTGTGCAGCCCCTCAGAGCTTTTCCATCTTTTTAAAAACTAAAACTCATTCCTCTTGCCCTTTGTCCAAAGCCTCCCCTATCTCCTATTTGCTGTCTCTCTTAAGTTGACAAATCTAGGCATCTTGTTTAAATGAAATCATATACTATTTGTCTTGTCATCATTGACATAAGCATACTGTCCCCATTGTTCCTCTGTGTTGTGGCATATGTGGTGTTAGAATTCCCTTCCTTCCTGGGCTGAAGACTGTTCCATGTCCGTGCAGACCATCTTTACTGTTGATCCATAGCCAGACACCTGGGCTGCTTGCATTAGTGTGGAAAATGTAAGGAGCCAGCAGCTACGAGCCAAGGGGTGTGGCTACCTCTGGGGGTCCTGGTTTCCAATCTTGTGGAATGGTAAGGTCTTGTCAATATCCTAGTTTTCCATTGGGCTTGATCTTTTTTCCTTGCCACTGACAAAACAGGAGGGTTAACACTTCCCCCTGCCGTCCCCGCCCTCTGCTCCACCCCATCCCCCCAGATAATACTGGTGTCTGGTGTCTTTAAATGGCAATTAGACCTCATGTATGATAATCTAGATTTACCTCCCTGAAAATGACCCCCCCACACACACACACATTTGTGTCTCAAAGGGCTTTTTGCTTCTCAGATTGAGAGTCGGGGCCCTCATTGAGACAATATTGAAGTGCTCAGTTCAGTCAACAAGTGTTTGCAAGTGTAGTCGTAGGCCAGTGCGCCAATCAGAAGCAACCTGCCCTTGTGGTGTTCCCTCTACGAGTGCGGTGTTGCCTGTCGGAAGGCGAGGCCCATCGCAGTGAAGTGACTGCTGGGAATTCCTCCGGGATTCGGTGGCAGAATGGGGTGAGATTAGGCCGTGGACTCTGGAGCACGGCTCTTTGTTCTCTCCAGCTCACATTCGGGTGTGTGCCTGGGAGCATCGCTGCCTGTTAGGGCGGGAGGCCCGCCAGATGCCCAGCCCATCCTGCAGGGCCACGTGGAGGGGACTGAGTCCTTCAGGCTGATGTTGTCTTGAGGCCCAGTCTGGTCTCCCAGTGCCACTAGGCCCTTGTGGCTCTAGCCCTACAGTTCAGAGTGTTCGGCTCTGCCCAGTGGCTGCCCACGCACAGTGCCAGGGGATCATGATACTGAAGGTCTGGCCCAGGCCTCATTTACACCATTAAAGGTGTCTAGAGCTGCCGGTGACCCCCAACTGCCAGGCCAGGGAGCATTTCTCCAAGCACTTTTATTCTGGACCCTTCTTTGTGCTCTGCAAACTGACACCAGCCATCCACACCCCCAGGACTGGGGCTCCCCCCTGCTCCCCCAACTCCTCCTCCCTCCAGCTCTCCAAGTCTGATCGTTACATAATCAGGATTAATGTAAGCCCGGTCCATTCTTTTAGAAATAGGGAGCCAAGGAAGGTGGGAATGGTGTGTGTGTGTGGGGAGGGGGGCACAGAATCCCCTCCAAGGCTTTCCTCCCGGGCAGATCCCCTCATTTTCCTGGGACCGCAGTTTCTCTTCTTTGAGGGGGAGCTGGCCAGCTGACTCAGGGGTGCTGACTCAGGTCCTCCCTCGGTGTCGGGTGTGGGGATGGGACCCGCCCCCCGCGGAGCCAGCTCCAGCTCGCCAGGCCCCTGCGTGGTTGCCTTCAGCCCTGCCACTTTAGGAGGTCGCAGTTCACACTGTTCACCAGATCCCTGTTTGCAGATAAGGAAGCCAGCTTGGGATTGAGCAACTGGCCGAAGGTGCAAGGTGCGAGGAGGAAGTGGCCAGGCTGGGATTCAGATGCAGGGCCCCCCCCACCCCCTACCATCCCAAATCTGTTCAGCTGGTCACTGTGGGCCTGGACACCAGAGGGGTGTGGCCACAGGTGGAGGCGCCTTCCTTTGTCGGCAGCAGGAGGCTTAGGGTGAGATTCCACCACTGTCTCTTCAGTGGGAGATTGTAGGATTGTGACCGGGGGTTCCCCACACCAGAGCCCTGTGGCAGGTAGCTTCCTCCTGGGACCCCCCCTTTTTTTTCAAATATGGAATTTATAGACTCCTGCCCTCTGCCAAGTCTCACAATGAAGACGTTACTGCTGCCCGCTCGAGCAAATCGATGAACAATGGGAGGACAGTGCTACAGTTCTACCCTCTAGTATAATGATTCAAACTGTAATGAGATCCTTTGCACCAACAGCCACTTAACCATCCAGCAGGGGAAAAACACCTTCACCTTGTAGGCAAGATTCAGATAGTGCTGAATCTCTCTTAAGGGGATTTCAAAGTCTTCCTCAACAAGTATGCTCATAGGCGTCTAAGAGACACCCCCCCCCCCCCCGTGAGTGTCTGATGTTTCGTACCTGTCCTTCTCCATCAGTGTCGGTAGCTTCCCCAAGTGGATCGAGAACAGAACATATCAGGACTTTGGCAGCAGCTTGCAGACAACCCCTGTGTGTCCATGGGGCTGAATCTGGCCTACTGATGGAGTGAAGGCTCTGTATGGTTCTGTGTCTACTAGCACTGTCGAAGCCCGGGTGGCTGGTGAGAGAGGCTAAAGGACATCACCCAAGTGGGAACTTTTCCTTAAATACGAAGGATGGTCACGCAGGTGGCATCTGTGCAAGGGTGAGCAGCTGTGGGAACTTGGGTGACTCTTCTGTGCCCCCAGCAAAAGCAAGAGGTGCGTGATGGAGCTGGCGCTCTGACAGCAGACAAAAGCCCACCGGACACCCCACCACACAGAACCAAAGATGACTGAGCTGCTTGGGCTGCCGGCGGGAACAGGGACCAGCACTGCTCACCAGGAAGCTCTGGAATGGCTCTCAGCGCCGGGACCGTGTCCTGGTTCCCATGGCAGTGTCCTGTTTTTTTCTTTTTGGGGGGCCACACCCAGCAATGCTCAGGGGTTACTCCTGGCTCATGCACTCAGGAATTACTCCTGGCGGTGCTCAGGGGACCATAGGGGGTGCCGGGGATCAAACCCGGCTCAGCTGTGTGTAAGGCAAATGCCCGACCCGCTGTGCTGTTGCTTCAGCCCCCCACAGCAGTGCTGGGAGACGCCTTGTGTTCGCTGGGGCACTTTTGTATGCACACTGGTGCTGCTTTCTCTCAAGTTTATGCTTTGGTGTGGTGTTAGGCTGTTTCACTTGACCTCTCTGGGCCAGGCCGAGCAAAGACCCTGGAGAAAGAGGTGTGTCTGCAGCTCTGCCTGACATCCTGTCCTTACTTGTATGTGGATGTTTATAAGCAAGGACATAGACCAGGCGGGTGAGTCAGAGGAGGCCAGCTTAGTAGCTTGTGAACATCTTTCTTGAAGGCAGCCTGACGATTGTTCGGCTTTTTTAATTAAAAAAGTTTTTTTCTAAATATTTTTTTATTGAATCACAGTGAGATACAGAGTTACAAAGTTATTCATGATTGGGTTTCAGTAATATAATGTTCCAACACCCTTTTTTTCACCAGTGTACATTTCCCACCACCAGTGTCCTCAGTTTCCCTCCTGACTCTCCCCTACCCCCATCACCGCTTGCCTCTATGACGGGCACTTTCTCTCTCTCTCTCTCTCTCTCTCTCTCTCTCTCTCTCTCTCTCTCTCTCTCAGATCATTTAGTTTTAGTCTTTACACACTGATGCAGTGTCGGGATTTTCTCTGTCAAAATGGCCCCTTTGCCCACCAGTGAGTGGGTTGAGCCCTGTTTTGAGAAGAGAGCAGAATCCTGCTGGCTGGCATGACTACCTGGTTCCCTGAGGGACTAGAGGCCAGTCTGGCAACAGTGAAGCTGCACCCCCTCCTCTAGACCAGGATTTGTGGGTGCCTATAAATACCTCACCTAGGTGGACAAGCCCCTCTACAGACATTCCTGGCACATAAATGGACCCAGTGACAATTTTGGTTACTGTGACATAGGACATTTTCCTTTTCCAAAAGCTTTGGGTGCTTCAGGAGTCTCTAGGGGGGCTCGGTGTGATGGTGGAAGACAGAGGGTGGCAGAACAGCGGGGCTGGGCTAGAAATTGATTCTTTCCACCTGCGTGCCCCAGCAGGGACCCCTGACTGGGTGATGAGCCCCGGAGCCAGACTGTCTGGCTTCCAAGCCAGTCGGGGTTCAGCCCATGAGGCAATTTGCTCCTCCCCCTCAGTACCTCATTTTCCTCGTTTGTCAGATGGAGTTGTTAGCTGCTAACATTTCTGTTTTAATCATTATCATTATTCTGTGAATAGAGAGGGGTGGAGGTTGGGGGACTCAGAGAAGTGATTTGCCACAGGCCACGCGTCTGTTGGCTGTGGGGCCCCCATCCCGGGACCCGGCTTTCTGCTCGTCTGAGCAGAGCTGGGCAAGGTGGGCCCGGGTGACTTGTGCTTCTGGTTGCCTTTTCAGCCCAGCACTCTCCTTCCCTTCGTCTCCCGGTGGCGTCCCTAATCCCACCCCTAAAATCCCAGCCCTGTTACCTGGCATCTTGGGAATTTGCCCACCTGTAGAGCAGTAATAATTCAATCTTTTGGGCGTGTCACAAACAGGATCTTCTGAGCTTGTCCTCAGTATGTTGAGCCTGAGCCAGGCATGGATTCCTTTATTCCTCCCCTTCCTGCTCTCGACTTTTCTAGAGACGGAGAAAAGCCCAGGCCTGGCTCCTGTGAGAAAGGAAAAGTGGGAGCTCTGGGCATGAGCAGGGACAGGAGGCCGCTGACCCTGAGGTGGGTGAGGTGACAGCTGCCTCACGGTGGCCTGAGAGCCGTCACAGCCCCAGAAAGTGGCACCAGCCTGGAAGACGAGCTGGCGGGGCAGGTTTCTGAGGCCCGAGGCTGCCCCGTCTGTCCAGCTGTGCATCTCCTCCTAGCTCTCAGCATCCTGTTCAGTGTGGAGCCAGGGAAAAGGCTTCACTAGAGCTCCTTAGCTTGGTGTTCGGGGCCTCCTGAGTCCAGCTTCAGCCTGGCTTTCCCCCCAGCAAACAGGGACCAACCTATTGCCCAGCTGGCCTGGACCACCTCTCCACGGGTACCTCCCTCCTCACCCCCAGTCCTGACCTGGCACACAGCAATTTGCCCGAACCCCAGATGCCGTAATAAGGGTTGCCATGAAGGCTTCACTGCTTTCGCTCCTGGTGCTGCCCGGGCATCCTCTCTCCCGCCACCCTGGCCGGGCTGGATGTGAGTCTGGGTCCAAGTCCTCACACTGGCCAGCTCCAGAGGGGCTGTTGGGTGCCAGGGCTTCTTCCCTGGGAGAAACTTCGGGAACTTGAGTTTCGGTTGTGTTGGTGGAATTTGTGTTTTCTCTTAACTTCATTAGGGAAGTACGTTAGTCACTTCTGGGCACCCCAGAAGCAGCAGTTTCCCCTGAAGCATGCCTCACTAGGCCAGTGAGGACAGTTTCAGGCTGGTGTCTGGAGAGTATGAGTGACAGGTGGCACACAGCTCTGAGCCTGGACCTCACGATCCACAGGCCAGGAGCACAGAGAGCGGCTGGACTCTTCAGGGCAAAAGTGATTTTGTAATCCCCTCGTGCTTGGGGCCTAGTGAAAGGCAGAGTGCTCTCTGTGAGGGGGTCTCGGAGAGTGAGTTCACTTCCGCCCATCCTCCCCTGCTCGGGGTTGGAGGTAGGCCTGTGTGGAGAGGTTCAGGGATGTGGACAGACACAGGCCAGCCGGGAGGTCAGCCCACCGTGCTCAGTGCGTTGTTTCCTCTTTGCTTCTTTTTTGCAGCGCGCTTGCCTTTGGCTAGATCTGAAATGTCATTTTGCACCTTCTGGAACTTCCCTGCGGCCTCCTTTTGGGAATGGCAGCACCAGTGACTCCTCTTGAGGAGTCGTTTTTGTCTCTTGTGTGATTTGTAAACTTGAGTGTCAGATCTTCCCTTTGATTGGGGGAAAAAAATAGTGTGCTATCTTCACATTGACAAATGTCGCTGATTTGGGAGATGTGGGAAGACCCCCACAGCAGATGCTATAGGTGGGTCCCCTGTGGGCGTCCCGTAGCACCCCACTGTGACTTCTGTGCAGGATGGGGTTGGCTGGTGGCTGGGAGCCATGTTCCTGGTGAGTTTTTCTAAGGAGCAGGGAGTGGTCCTGAGGAGCCCTGTGCCACAGCTACAGGGTCTGAGTCGGATCACTGGCAGCTTGGAACTTGAGTGCCGGGTTTTACTGTGTGTGGCTCTAGCAGTAGTTTGGTTTCCTCATTTGTAGTGTGCCCTTCTGGAGCATTCTGGAAGGTCAGACACGCCTTCTATGCCTCCCAAGCAGAGCCCATGTTTTCCTCTGGAAGGCATGCTGGCCCCTCACAAAGCACTCCCTCCTGTCCACATTGCAGGCTGTGGTGTTGGGGTGTGTCTGTCAGGAGACCCCTCAGTCAGAGGGCAGGTGTCGGGGGCTGAGGGACAGACAGGCTTTGCAGAGGTGCTTGGTGACAACGGGGTGCAATGGTTGGGCCTTGCTGTCAACCCCAGGTGCCGTGATGTCATCTAGCCGCTTGATTGTCAGCGTCGTACTCCTGGAAAGCTGTTGGCAGAGAGGAGAGAAGGCAGAGGACTGTTTTGGTTCCTGATTCTGCTGCAGACGCCAGGCTGCAGATGCTAGCATTGTTTGCCCTTTTCTTAGCGCTCGAAGCCTCCGGAACCCGACTTCCCTTCCCTGGGAGAAGGCCGGGAACCGAGATCCCGGCCAGCCTCTGGCGCGCGGCCCTGGTTCCTTGGTGGGAGCCGTGCCTGCCATTGTGCTGGGATGTTTGTCCGTTCACACCGTGGCCAGAACCCGGCCCGTCTCTCTCCCGGGAGGGCGTGGCCTGAGCTCCACGTGGGGGAACAAACAGGTCCTAACAGCGAGTGCCACGGGGCTTTGCCATGTGGGAGCCTGATTACTTTTCACTGCTGAGAGAGGAGGGAATTTCCAGCCCTGGCCAGGTCAGGCTGGACATGATCGGGATGCTGACCACGTGGTCAGACACGGCAGGGGTTGAGCGGGGCCTGGCTGGCCTCTACAGGGTCCCCGGGAGGCAGCTTCTCCTGTTCCCTTCCTTTGCTTTTCTCAAGCTGGTTCCTCTCCTGTAGGGTCCTGGGCACACGCCTTCCTGCCCGGGATCCCCATTCCTGTTGAAGGTAGGTGGTGAGCTAGGTGCTCGCCCAGGCTGGCTGCTCCTGTTACCCGATCCCTTGAGCTCATGGGCTCCCAGCAGTTTCCACTCCCGCCTCCCTCCTCCTCTGTAAGAGAACAGGGACACAGGCAGGCTTTCCCTGTGTGCCTCCTGGGGGAGGCTGAAGGACCTGGGGGTGGGGGGACGGTCTTGACACCCCTTATTCCATTCTGGCCTTGGGGGGAGTTTCTGGAGCCAGTTCAGAACAAACGTAGCTTGTCTCATGGCTGTGATGTTCTCCTAGAACATTCTAGGACCGGAGGGGGCACGGTTAGGTTACACAGAGGATAGCCCAGTCAGGTCAGAAGCCTCAGTTCCCTGGTTTCTGGGTCATGTAATATTCTCCCTCCTGTTCCTCTAAGGGTGCAGTGAAGAGCTGGTGAGGTAGGCGTAAAGCCGAGTCCACACGCACGCATGCATGGACTCACACACTCTCACACACGCCCTCACACAACACACATAGTCACAACGCATACACATACACACACACACGCACACGCGCGTGGGCCTCCAACTGTGCCATCCCACCCAGGCTTCTCCCGGACTGCCACCAGGGGGCCGTGTGGCACCTGCAGGTCCTGGGGAGGTGGCTGGCTCCCGCTGCCCACAGCTGTGGAACCTGTCCAGGGCTTGTTGTCCTGAAGGCGTCCGGGCCTTCCCTGTGAGAGTGTGCGGGTAAATTTCCACAAGGAGAGAGTGAAAGCAAAAAGAATGGAAGGTGTTAGGACAGTGTGCCTAGTGCTGGGTAGACCCCGAGCAGGAACTGAGACCAGGAAGGGCAGGCGCATGGGGGTCTCTCTGGTTTGTGTGTATGTGAGATGTGTGTGGGATATGTGGAGTATGTGTGGGGTTTGGGGGGACAGTTGTGTGGGGGGGTTATGGGGGAGCTTATGGGGTTGTGTGTGCTTGGGATATGTGGGGAGTGGGGGGCTCATGTGGGTATGTGTGGAGAGGGATGTGTTGGGGACGTGTGGGGGGTGAGGTATGTGGGGAGTTGTGGGGGGGTGGGGTTGTGGGTGTGTGAGTATGGGGTGTGTGGTATGTTTTTAATCGCTCCCCCTTTGTGCATCCTGATATATTTTCTCTCCACTTTCATTCTTGACTTTCTGTAATTGTGATTATAAATACCTGGAACGCTGAATCAGCTGCCTTGAGGTGGTGGTAGACCTTCGCCTCAGTGTGCTGCCGTCATCACCGGCATCCAGGCCCAGACCCTGGGGCTTTTTGTTTGTTTGTTTGTTTGGAAAGCAAAACTCTGTCCCCAGCACCCCTGTCCCCTCCCCAACAACAGCCGGGGTTCCCCTGTCTCTGGTGTGGAGGCCCCTCTCGAGGCGTCCGTCTTGGGGGCAGGGTCCACTCGACCTCTGTGTGTGGCCCCCTTCGTGCCCCAAGCTGCCCCTGAAGCCTCACCGGCCCCCTTCCATTTCACAAGCAGGAGAATTGCTTGCCGTGGAGAGACGGCGTTGGGCGTTTCCATTCATGCACCCAGGGATGGACACGGGCCTGTCTTCACTCCCTCCCTGGAACACTGGCAGGTGGGATGTCCGGTGAGACATGCCCAGCCCTTGGGCCCGGCCTGGCAGGAGCCCTCTCTGAGGAGAGGAGCCTCAACTGGTCCCTGCTCTCTGTCTCGGCTCCCCCTCTCCTGTGACTCACCTTCTGCTGGCGTGCCCCACTGTCATCTCTTCTCGGTCAGCCGGGCCCGGCCGTGTCCGTCTCCCTCTTCTCTCCCATTCGGTGCCCTGACATCTGTCCTGAGCGGAGGGTCCTGCCAGCAGGTTGTAAAAGGCGTCACAGGACTGACGAGGTTTGATTCCCCCGCCTTGGCCACCCTGACCACTGTGGGCACGGAAGGGCTGTGCCTGGTCCCTCCTTCCCACTCACAGACTACTTTCAGGGGCTGAAGAAACCCACTCAGAGCTCCTTTTATTTTTTTCCCGCAGAAGATGGGGCATTTGGGTTCAGTCATACATACCCCAAAGGGTTCACTGCTAATTTAAGGGGAGAGGTGTGGGCCAGGGAGATGACTCAAGAATAGAGCACACGCCCAGCCTGTGATCCCCACCCTACTCTGCGGGAAGGGACTCCCCATGAGCAAAGGGGCCATGGACCCCTGCCCCTCCCCCACAGAACTACACGTGCCTCTTCCTGGTGGGTGACTCTAGGGGTTCCCCACACGGAGTCTCTCCTGGCCAGCCCCACCAGGTTGGCATTCATCTGGCCGAAGTCCTGCAGACCACTCCCTGCTCTTGGGAAATACCTCCGTATGGACTTTGACTCCAGAGGGAAAGCTCTCAAAGGTGGGGTGTGGACAGATGGATGGGTCACGGTGAGAAAGCATTTCTATATTTAGCGGGGGAGAAATAGGAGATGCCCCTTGGTCCCGGGGTGGGTGTCCCGAGTGCCTTGCCTTTGGCCATTCATCCTGTCAGACCCTGTGCTGAATTAGATACCATCTAGCTCCATCTAGGGGAGATCATGGCGCCTCCTTGGTGGGGCTCAGCTCTCAGCAGGGTCGACCTCGGTTAACCATCAAGGTCGCAGGCAGGGAGCCCTCCACAGGAGACAGAAGCTCTGAGAGGGGGACTGACTCTCCACTGGGGTCTCACCGCCACCAGGGAAACCTGGATCCCGCGTCCCTGGAGGCAGCCCTTGTCGTTCCCCTACTTGCTCGTCCCAGGGAGTTATAAAGAGCTCAGGGAAGTGTCCCCGTGGCTGGCTCTAATGCAAGCCTGGTTTTGAATCCGACTGAGAATGTTCCCGAGAACGCAGCCTCTGCTGCTCCTTCCTCTGCTCTGGTTTGTTTCTAATGTGCCATTCAGTACTGGGCCGCTCCAGGCACTTTTGAAAAATTGTTAAACTAGGAAACGAGATGGTGGAAGACTCCGGTCCAGCTGCTTCTCCATTCCTGGGAGCACAGTACTGGGAGCCCGGCACTCTGCGTTCAGCAGCTGCCGGACCCAGCTGGGGGTGTGATGACGGCTTGCAGTAGGGGACAGGGTAAAACTGTGTTTTTCATCAAGCACAATTTAATATAAGGACAGTGTTACAGTCTAGGGCAGTTGTTCTTTACTATTTTCCTTTTTGAAGTGTTAAGAAGTCCTTATAGGAAATGTTTGCAATAAAGGATGGTATGGGCTATATTTTATTGTTGTGCGGCCTCGCACTTTCTTGGCCAAATAAAAAGCTGTCAGTGGTGTGGCTGTTTTCTTTGTGATTGGACGTATGGGTGAAAATTTGAAATCTGAAAATGAGCCCTATTTTAGAGCCCTCGTGTTCACACTGTACCTCTGTGGCCTGGATTTGGGGGAAATGGGGCCGCCTTGGACAGTGCCTGGGACTCTTCACCCCACTTTCAGTGGAAGACGCCCTTCTGCCTTTTCCTACTTGCTTTCTATTTGGTTTTTTTTTTTTTTTTGGATGGGGGATGCTCTCTGTGCCAGGCGTGTGAGACTGGGAGTAGAGGGAGGAATGGTGTTGCTTCGGTAGGCCTGAGCCAGCTCCAGTCTTCACCTGTAAGGTGGGGGAGAGAAAGAGAGAGAGTGGGGGGGGGGGGAGGAAGGGGGGGAGGAGGGGGTGCTTATAAATGGCGTGATGGTATGTTTATTTAGGGAGTTGATTCATGGACTTGGAGGTGGCTGGCAAATCCCAAAGCTGCAGGGCCGGATGGCTGCCTGGAGATGAAGGGAAGAGCTGGTGGTTCAGGTTCAAATCCCAGAGGCAGAATTCTTCCTTCTCTAGGCACACCAGGTTTCTCTCTTTTCCGCATCTCCAACTGATGAGACAGGCCTACCCATGTTCTGGTGGTGAATCCACCTTACTCAGCAGCTATTGATTTTATGATGTGAGGATGCAGAAGACATCAGATTTTAGGGGTGGTAACTGCCACAAGAAGACAAAAAACACTTAGATTTAAGTTGGTCTCTGAGTGTATTGTTTATTTTTATTTGCTTTTTAAAATTGCTTATTTAGACACTGTGATTGGCAAAGTTACCTAGAACAGGGTTGAGGCAGACAGTAACTATGTCCTACAAATGAGCGCAATCGTTCTGTCGGTCCCATTCATTCTATGACTGGTCCCACCTCCAGTCTCAGCACCTGGTGATGGCTCCTCTCACCTGTGGCCTCAGGTTCCCTCCAACCCCGCAGCCTGACTCCTTGACGGCTGCTTTTAGTTTGAATGATTGTAGTGAGGGTCCCGGGCTTTCAGTATGGGTTGGTTCGAGTGTTGGTTCTGGCGATTTAGAGATACACCAAGCACCTCGCCTCTACACCAGACTCCTCTGTCCCTTGCCCCCATGATGCTACCACACCTTCTCTTCTTGCTTTCTCCTTCACTTTTCTCATTCCTTGGCATTTTCCCCTTGTAAGGCAGAGGCAATGTTTTGCCCATCCCTGAGATTTTCTATATGCCACAGATCAGCGAGACATCTGGTTTTTGCCCTTGTCTTTCTGACATACTTCACTTAACACAAAACCCTCCGATTCCATCCAAGTTGCAGGAAATTGCATGGTTTCCCCCTTCCTTGTGGCTGCCTAGTATTCCGTTGTGTCTGTAAACCACAACTTCATGATCCGCCCGTCTGTCACTGGACACCCACATTGCTTCCATAGCCTGGCTAAGTGCTGCAAGGGACATAGGTTTGTGCATATCTTTCTAAATGGAAGTTTTCATGTGCATTTCCTGCTTTGCTGGGCGTAAAACATTCGTGACTGTGGGAAGAGAGAGGAAGGTGGGAGCTCAGGAAAAAATGAAATAAAACTTCTCTGAATATCATCTCACGCCACAGAGACTGGCACACATCAAAAAGAACGTGAGCAACCAGTGCTGGCATGTATGTGGGGAGAAAGGGACTCTCCTTCATTGTTGGTGGGAATGCTGACTCATCTAGTCTTTTAGGAAAACAATATGGGCGTTCCTCAAAAAAACTAGAAATTGAGCTTCCATACGACCCAGCAATACCACTTCTGGAACTCTATCCTGGAGGCCGAAAAACACACAACAGAAATACCATCTGCACTTCTATGTTCATCGCAGTTCTATTCGCAATAGCCAAAACCTGGAAACAGCCCAAGTGCCCAAGAACATGATTAGTCAAAGAAACCCATGATAGATCTATACAGTGAAATACTGTGCAGCTGTTAGGAAAAATGAAGTTATGAAATTCGTTTTTAAATGGATGGACATGGAGAGTATCATGCTGAGTGAAATGAGTCGGAAGGAGAGGCACAGACATAGAATGATTGCATTCATTTGTAGGGCATTAAAAACTAAAAAAAGTAGTGTGACTGGAGTGATAGCACAGCGGGTAGGACATTTGCCTTGCATGTGGCCAACCCGGGTTCGATGCTCAGCATCCCATATGGTTCCCTGACCACTGCCAGGAGTAATTCCTGAGTGCATGAGTCAGGAGTAACCCCTGTGCATTGCTGGGTGTGACCCAAAAACAAACAAAAAAAATGTAGCATGAGACTAATACCCAAGAACAGTTTGAAACACGGGCCAGGAGGATGGGACAACCAGTAAAGATTGGCCTGCCTCAGGTACTGGGGGAGAAGGCAGTTGGGATACAAAATGCCATTTTTAAAAACAAAAATCATGTGTTAGTTTTTGCACTAAGCTGGAGCGATAGCACAGCAGGTAGGGCGTTTGCTTTGCACGCGACCGACCCGGGTTTGATTCCTCCGTCCCTCTTGGAGAGCCTGCCAAGCTACCAACAGTATCCTGCCCGCATGGCAGAGCCTGGCAAGCTCCTTGTGGCATATTTGATATGCCAGACACAGTAAATAGTCTCATAATAGAGATGTTACTGGTGCCCGTTCAAGCAAATCGATGAACAGCGGGACGACAGTGCTACTAAGACTTGAGGATGTACCAGAACTGTGTCCCTGCCCCTTCCCACAACCTCATTCTGCAGAAGGTGGTGACTTAGTGACTATTTCAGACTGAACAAATCCTGGTGTTTCATCTATCGCAGTTGATGCTGGCTCAAGCATACCAAAACAGAAACGGGAAGCTCAAATATGAAACCCCTCCTGGAGCACACTCTGCACCCACCTGGCTCAGGCCCAGCCCACCCCGTACTGCCTCCAGCTCCGCATGGTCCTGGACTGGACTAAATCAAAACAGCAAAACTCTCCCACGTTCAGAATGCTTTTGGAGTTGGTTTGATTGACAGGCCTCATATTCTGTGATAGCATAACTTTGGGGCCAGGGGTCATCTATTCTCAGACACATGAAAAGCCGAGTCCTTGTGGGGGTTCAAGTAGCTCACGGAGGTGGATTTAGGCTTGGCTGCATTGGAGACCCCCGACAATCACCATCGCTCACTCTCCTTCAGGAAAAGCCTGTGCTGTCTGGTGCACTGGTCTGAGATTCAAACTCTTTATTCCTTTCTACCTCCCGGGGAGAAATGATCCCAGGATCCTCTCTGCCTGCCAAGGATGCTGGGATATGTAGTCCTCATTCCATAGGGCCATTTGACCAGCTGAAAGTTCCAGAAAAATAAGAATACTGGGGCTGGGTTTCAATCATTTGTGTTTCTGAGACCCTTTGGCATATAGAAAATCAAATTGGACTGGAAGATAGGAACCAGATAAACAGTCCTTAGGGACTAGCATTCTGTGTACAATTTGCTCCCCCCCCCACTTTATTTAAAGTTGTTCATGATGATTTGTTTTAGGCATTTGCTATTCTAACCCCAGTCCCACCATCACTGTCACCTTCCCTCCGTCCTTGTCTCCATTTTTCCAACCACCCCTCAAGCTTGCCCACAAAAAAAATTTTTTTAGATCGCTTGTCATCCCTAAATGGCGAGTGAAATGATCAAAAAGCACTTCAGTAAAAGGAAACTTGTGAAAACTCTTGTATCTCACCATGGGGACATTAAGTCCTTGACTGGGGGTTTACTCAGCTGGGGTCGATTCTGCATTAATGTTTTGGTGCATCTTTGAAAAACAGCGTGACTGTGAAATTTTGAAAATAATCTTATTTTTTCTACCATCTGACCGGGCTGTGTTATCATTGTGGCTACTCAGTTGATTCTTAAGCAAATGAACTGATAAAGTGTCCGCAGGAGCAGGGGTGCAGCTTGTGCAAAACCTTGAAACGGTTGCATGATAGGATATTCTTTCCTTTTCTTCTGTTTTCATCGCGAATCGTGAAAGTGTTGTTTTTTTTTTTACTTACGAACTTCAAGTGTTTATTTATTTTTGACTTTTTTTTCTTTTTCCATTTTTTATAGTTTTATTTATTGAATCACCGTGAGAGCAGTTACAAAGCTTTTGGGTCTAAGTCTCAGTCATACAATGAAACACCCGT